>PVIY010011871.1:0-43670 GCA_004026745.1 Myrmecophaga tridactyla
TTGGCTCTATTTGAAATCTCTCAGCCACTGAAACTTTATTTTGTTTCATTTCTCTTCCTCCTTTTGGTCATGAAGACTTTCTCACACCCATGATGCCAGGGTCAGGCTTGTCCCCTGGAGTTCTGTCCCACGTTGCCAGGGAGATATACAGCCCTGGGAGTCATGTCCCATGCAGCAGGGAGGGCAGTGAGCTCACTTATGGAGTTGGCTTAGAGAGAGAGGCCACATCTGAGCAACAAAAGAGGTTCTCTTGGGGTGACTGTTAAACAAAATCATAAGTAGGCTTAGCCTTTCCTTTGCAGGGTAAAGTTTCATAAGGGGATGCCCCAAAATCAAGGGCATGGCCCATCAAATTGGTAGTCCCCAGCGATTGTGAGAATACCAAGTCTTCCCCAGGTGGAGAAGTATATTTATTTCAACCTTGTTCCCCATGTTCCCTCAAGGGCACTTTTTGCAAATACTTTTTAATCTTCTGCCCAGATCAGTCTGGGATGCCTCCCCTTCATTTTCTCCATCCTCTTCATGGAATTGCTATCAGTTATAAAATGGGCATCAAGGAAAGATTTTCTAATTTTCATTTCATTTTTTTCTGTCCTATTTGTTACTCTATTTTTGTCTGTTTTCTGAGAAATTTCAGCAGCTTTTTTCTCTAATTCTTCTATCAGATTCTACCATTTTTACTGTCAAATATTTTATTTTCAAGAACTCTTACCTATCCTCTGGTAGTTCACTTTTACTTAGCACCCTGTTTTATTTCATGGTCTTAGGTGTGGACAAGAGGGGTTCATTGTAGTTTTAATCAAACCTAGGTACCCACCATACTTCATATTGTGGGGATCACACAGCCCTCTGTCCCAACCTGAGCTGTATACATTCAAAAGTAATAAGGCTAAAAGAGATAAAGTCCCAGGGGGCGATTTCATTTAAAAATCAATTTATAGAGACAGATGTGCCAGGGCGACAAGAGAATTGAGTTATGCTGCCTGGGGCCATCTTTCATTGTATCAAGATTCTTAGAACAGTTATCTCTACATTTGATAAGCATGGAAATTTTGAGCAAATAGTTGCATGGTATGAAATAATAATTTAGCCATGAAAATGTTAAAATACACCCTTATTTTCTATTACTGTCTTTCCTTTAGCCATGTAGACCTAATTTCCTGCTCTATTCTCAGACTTGAAAACAGCCAAATGAATAAATAGGTAGATAGGTAGATAGGTAGATAGATAGATAGATAGATAGATAGATAGATAGATAGATAGATAGATAGATAGATAGAGTGTCATCTTTAATTTGCTAGGTCGGATTCTTTAGGCATGTGTTCCCAGAAGCTCTTCATCTCTTTCAAGCACATCCCTGTGATAGTTACTGTTCACATATATATATATATATATATATATATATATATATACTTGAAAATCCCTGAAATAAATGTGAAGGCTTGTCTCCAATTAAACTGTCTCAGGGATGAGAGTTTTTATCCCTAAACCACGGTTCCCTGGAACATCCTCTTTTCTTTAGAGCTCTGAGTATGCTTGGCTCTGAGCTGTGTCAGTCTGAGCTAAGTCCAAATGACTTCATTGTCAGACAGAGACGGGTTTTTCTCCCCAGTTCTCCCAAGATGAGTGGCCCTGGCTAAGTTATTTAACCTCTGTGAGCCTCAGTTTACTCATCTGTAAGAAGGGAGCAATAAGCACCAATATGGTAGAAAAGATGCCAGACATACAGCAAATTCTCAAAAAGAATATCTTAGAACCCTCCCTCTTTAAATGGCATGTTGAATGAATGCATCTCTCTGAAGTTGGAGACTTTAAATCCATTGATAGTGCATCTCAAGCCACCTGCCAAGATAACCTGCTCCTGGTAGATCTATCCTCAGGGTGTGGGTTTTCCTTAGATTCACTCCGGGCAAAGATACTTCCTGATGTGAGTGCCTTGTCCTTTTTCTGACTGTATCTTCTCGACCTTGTCCATCTTGAGAGGCAGCTGTGGTGAGACGAAACAGCTTGGGGATTTGGAGAATGCCATGACTCGCTCATCTGCTAGTGTATCCTTGGAACTATCAGAAAAGCCTTTTTGAACCTTTTAATTAAATTAAGTTCTTCCTGTTATATTTGTCCTTAGTTCTTTTAATTCATTCCACTTGTCTATATATATAATGTTATTATTATATATATCAAATTCATTATGGCCAGAGACCTGGGTTCGATTCCCAGTTCCTGCCCATACAAAAAAAAAATCATTATGCATATTATGTGATCTTTTTGCTTAATAGCTACACGCTCTTATCCTCTTCAGCACTATATGGCAGCATACCTGTGTAATGCTGATCACCTAATACAGTTTCAAACATATGTGTTTAGTGAATGAATAACTAAAGGAATAATACACAAATAAACTCACTTGCCCTTTCCTTCTCATTATACAAGTTAAATGATATAAAGTATGTGAAAATGCTTTCTAAGACATAGTATAAAAGTTCAAAGTTAGCTTTGTTAACTTATACCTCTCTACAATTTGTTGATAAAAATATTTGGCCTATAGCAGTGCTGCTTGAAGTAGGGCCAAATCCCAGCAGTGACGGCTTCTGGGAATTTGTTGAAAATGTAAATTTATAGACCTCTCAAATAATCTACTAAATCAGAAGTTATGAAGGTGGAGCCCAGAAGTCTGTGCTGTAACAGGCCCTCTAGGAGGTGATTCTGAAGCATGCTAACCTTTAAAAAGTATTATCCTACAGGACACTCTTAAGAAAAAGGTTTTAGAACTGTATAAACTAACTTTACAATTTATCTTTAAAATGATCTTTTTGCTTAGTTAAGCAATTCTTTTACATCCCAGCATCCTCTGATCTTTTAGTTCTTAGAAAGGCCAAATCATCAGAAAGACCTTCCCTGGTCACCTACTCTTAACTTCATTCCCTTGTTTATTACTTCATAGAACATAATTTATATTTACTTTATTGTTTTTGGTCTGTTTACTCATGTTTTTTTGTCAGGCTTCTCAAAATAGATAGGTATTCCACAAGAAGGGAAGTGATCTCCCTTGACCAACAGCTGTACCCACGGTTTCTGGTACCATAATGCAACATTGCCTGCTGCATAATGGAACGCAATATTATTAATAGAATAAATGTCCTTAGCAATGTATTTATTGGTAAAGAGTGTCTATGGATTAAAGAAGTACTGAATTCAAACTGAAGGTGATGGTTTGGCTCATCTTAAAATTCTTGTCTGCTTCCAGGTTCCTGAGAATCAATATAGGTATGCTGGATTCATAAATTCTCTAAATGTCTGGTTTAAGATGTTAGTTTTCCCTTTTTTCTTTATTAAAGTTTGAGATTTCATCCACTGATATGGTCTAAGTGGCACCCATACCCTGTGGCCAAGACATTCCAATCATTTTGCAGTGATTTTGTTTTTTGTCAACACAGTGTCTTCTGTGGGTAACTCTTAGTGATCCAAAGGTAAATTATTTGGGGGAAATATTGCTTTGAGTCCTTAAAGAATTGTTTAATTTTTGTTTGTTTGTTTGTTTTTTGGGGGGAGCATGGGTAGGCTCTGGAAATCGAACCAGGGTCTCTGGCATGACAAGGGAGAATTCTGCCACTGAGCCACTGTTGCACCACCCTGTTTAATTTACTTTTTACTTCCTCAGCCCAATCTAAGCAGAATCCATCCCAGCAGAGTTTCTTTTTTTGAAAATAATAACCACTTTAGGAAAGAGATAGCTGCGTAATAAATGCAAATTTCTTCAGACTCAGGTAAGAAGGAAACTTTCAGACTAGGGTGAGGAGTGAGTTGGCTTTCACCATTTCCTTAGCTTGGAATTGGGGAACATTCTAAATATTGGAGCCAATCAAGAAAGACATCAACCTTCTGGTTCCAGATTTACTTCTTTTCCAGTCTGAGTCGATTATATTGGAACAATTAGGCTTTAAATATTCACTAAATCTGTCCCCATTCACATTGGTTTTAAAAAAATATCTGCCCACTTGGCATAGACACCATAATTTAATGTGTATACACCTGCATGTGTATACATATATATTTCATATTATATTATATCATACAGTATTTGCAATATTACCAACAAGGGCCATACTTTTTATTTAAGAATATTCCAGCTAAGACGAACAAAAATCATTTTCAAAGAAAACTGATAACAGTTTCTTCCCAGGGAAGGACTTCTTACAGAGCCCTCAGGGAGTGTCAGGTGTTTCCATACATGGGTGACCCTGGCAGTGGTGGCCTGTCTCTCAGAACCAGGCCCCTTCTGCTCTTACACCCAGGATGGGTCTTTCCCAGCCACAGACATCACCTCCTCCCTCCCTCCTTATAGGCTCTCACCACTTATTCTGATCTTTGTGATTTTGTTCTCCCCAAGATGGCTACGATATGCTCCATGTCTCTTCAGGCAGACCTTGAGGACTTCTAGAGTGAAGGGTTTAACCTACACTCTCTGTGCTGGTTTGAAAGGAAGCATGTCCCCTAAGAAAAGCCATGTTTTAATATAAATCCCATTTCTTAAAGGTAGAATAATCTCTATTCAATGCTGTGTGTTTGAAACTGTAATGAGATCATCTCCCTGGATGATGTGATTTTGTTAAACACGATTAGGGGATGACATGTCTCCACCCATTTGAGTGGGTCTTGATTAGTTTCTGAAGTCCTATATAAGAGGAAACATTTTGGAGAAAGAGAGATTCAGAGAAAGCAATACTACGAAGCAGAGAGTCCACCAGCCAGAGACCTTTGGAGATGAAGAAGGAAGACGCCTCCCGGGGAGCTTCATGAAACTGGAAGCCAGGAGAGAAAGCTAGCAGATGACACCATATTCGCCATGTGCCCTTCCAGCTGAGAGAGAAGCCCTGACTGTGTTCGCCATGTGCCTTCTCACTTGAGAGAGAAACCCTGAACTTCATCGGCCTTCTTGAACCAAGGTATCTTTCCCTGGATGCCTTTGATTGGACATTTCTATAGACTTGTTGTGATTGGGACATTTTCTCGGCCTTAGAACTGTAAATTAGCAACTCATTAAATTCCCCTTTTAAAAAGCCATTCCGTTTCTGGTATATTGCATTCTGGCAGCTAGCAGATTAGAACACTCTCTAACAGGGAAAAACAACAAGTCATATGAAAGAATAATAAACATGGAGAAGAAGTAAGAGCATGGCTTAGCAGTCTTGGAAAGTGTAAAAATCCTGGTCCCTGGCATGTAATGCATGCTTCTTAACTGGCAGCTGAGATCCCACTGGGAATATTGCCTCTGTCTTCCTTTCTGATGATGGGGCTCATCAAACTTCACCTTTTTTGTGTTTGTTTTCTACAGTACATTTGAGGCTCTTCCTCCAAGAAAGTTCCAATTGCAGTCTGAGGAGGAAACCTGAAGGTTTTACCCTATCAGGTAAACCACATTTCTCACAACCTTCCGACTGGGCAACACTTATCTTATTACAACACTGCCCTTCATGGAAATGATCCTCCTGGGTGCATTTCTTCGCACACTATAAGAATTATGTGTTATCATCTCAATTTCACAGGAAATGAAATGGCAAGGATTCAAAAAGCTTAACAAACAGAAGTCACAGCCAGTTATCTAAAGAAGGGTGCATTTGAACGAGGACCACCAGGTGGCACAACTTCAGAGAGGCCCAATCACCTCGCCATCTCTGAAGAGTACCAGTGAGGTCGGACAAAGCACAGCCTGCAGAGCATATGTGCTGGCCACGCCGCCTCCTTCACGTTTTACCATATCCCACTGCTGCATGCTGGCTTAGGGCAGTGCACGCCACAACTGGTTTTTGCTGTGGGCATGCTCACTAACGAAAGTGTAAAGAATGGGCAACATTGTTTTAAATGCTGAAGAAGTAAAGAGGTTAAATTTACATTGAAGTAGAGAAATTAATTTTACTACAAATAAGTCACATTAGAAAGTTGTAACCACTTAACAATAAGATCATTACAATTCCTTGTCTTGTGCCCATTTTGCTGTGATTAAATCACAAAAATAGAGGTGTATGTCCACAGAACATTTTAAAAATATGTAGCAAAATGACATAGATAATGGACCAGGAGTTTGGAACTTGGGGCTCACTCTGACTCTCAGCGGACAGCAAATCAAGTCACCTTTTGAACTTTACTTTTCTAATTTGCAAAATAAGGGAGTTAAAAATCTCTAATATCTCTAACTGATTAGGAGTCCTATATTTTTATGATATTTGTATATAAATAAAGTTTTGTTTGAATTATCTAATAATTTTTGTCTATCTTTACCGTGGTCTTATCTTGAAATATTAAGTTCATATCTAGGAATTTGAAACAGTAGCTATAATACATCTTCACTATCATATGTTTCTATCTCTTTCTAAACTCATTTATCAAGAAGGGTGTTTCGACATAGATACTCTAGATATTAAAGCATCCCAGCAATTTCTTTCCATAGAAGTTTGTGGATTTCTTCTGAAATAATAAAGTTAGCATCCCCAAACTTCTGAAATGTGATGCATTGTCCTTCATGAATTCAGCAAATAGTTACTGAGCACCTACAATGGACCATGGGACCATGGCAGGTAATATAATGGTGAATAAAACAGATGCAGTCACTACTCTCCTGTGTACAGCCTAATGAAGAACTAGGCATTAAACAAGAAATCATACAAATGAACATATAATTACATAGGGTGATGAGTATCATGTTGAGCTGGTTTGAAAGGATGTATGTACCCTAGAAAAGCCATGCTTTAGTGCTAATCCCATTTTGTAAAGGCAGCCGTTTCTTCTAATCCCTCTTCAATATTGTATGCTTGATACTGCAACTAGATCATCTCCCTGGAGATGTGACCCAATCAAGAATGATTGTTAAACTGGATTAGGTGACATGTCTCCACCCATTTGGGTGGGTCTTGATTGGTTTACTGGAGTCCTATAAAAGAGGAAACATTTTGGAGAACGGGAGATTCAGAGAGAGCAGAGCAGAATGACATAGCCATGAGAAGCAGAGTCCACCAGCCAGAGACCTTTGGAGATAAAGAAGGAAAATGCCTTCCAGGGAGCTTCATGAAACCAGAAGCCAGAAGAGGAAGCTAACAAATGACACTGTGTTCGCCATGTGCCCTTCCAGGTGAGAGAGAAACTGACTGTGTTCACCATGTGCCCTTCCACTTAAGAGAGAAACCCTGAACTTCATCGGCCTTCTTGAACCAAGGTATCTTTCCCTGCATGCCTTGATTGGACATTTCTATAGACTTGTTGTAATTGGGACATTTTCTAAGACTTAGAATTGTAAACTAGCAACTTATCAAATTCCCCCTTTTAAAAGCCATTCCATTTCTGGTATATTGCATTCCGGCAGCTAGCAAACTAGAACAGAAATGTATAATACTGAGACTTGATTTAGATTATGGCAGTGAGGGAGACTTCTCTGAGAAAATCAAGTTAAGTTGCAACCTGAATGATAAATAGGTGCTACGTACTTTTAGTTTAGATGAAAAGCTTGATTTTGGATACTCATTCAAGGTTTCTTTACCTGAGGTATGAAAGTGTAACTGTCTGATATTCAGCTCCATATATACCAGTTAGGAGGTTGGAAGAAAGTTTGGAATAGAAATTACTTTCAGCCTCACCATAATTTTAAAAAACAAATAGACCCTCACCAGAGCACTACACTTTAATTTTATAGGAAAGGGAACTGAGGATTTGAGGAGTTAAAAATCCCTTAAAGTTTTGCAACTATGAGAACTACAACCCAAATTACTTGTCTATCTGGAAATACATGATGTTTTCAAGGGCTATCACCATTTCACTGAATTATATATTCCTTGGGTTACAGGGACTGAGTCTTATCTATTATTGAATTCATGACACCATTTAGCACAGGGCCCACTCCCTGAAGACCTTGCAAACTCCTGCTGGAGATGGGAATGACACTCATGAAATAATTAGGAGACCTAATCAAAGCTTTGCTACTGAAAAGTGGTGAGATAGGGACTATTCATTTAACTTTCAGCTCCCTCCTTGAAAAGGGAATATACTGGAAAAAACTGGACTATCTAAGTTTAAAATTATGTGATTCTGTAGCAGCTCCAAGTTGAAAACAACCTGTGCCAGTTTGAAGCTATTATGTACTCCAGAAAAGTCATGTCCTTTAATCCTCATTCAATGTTGCTGGGTGGGAGCTTTCTGATAATTTCCATGGAGATGTGGCCCAACCAATTGTAGGTGGTAACTTTAGATTAGATGGTTTCCATGGAGACGTTTCTCCACCCATTCAAGGTGGGGGTGCTTACAGGAGCCCTTTAAGAGGGAAGATTTTGAAAAAAGTTCAGAACCAACAGAGCCCACACAGCCAGAGACCTTTGAATAAAGGAAAACACCCTGAAGGAAGCTGTGGAGAAGCTGGGAGAGAAACCCAACAGATGTCACGTGTGCCTTCCCAACTGAGAGAGGTGTCCAGAGCCCAAAGACCCCAGCAGATGCCAGCCACGTAGCTTCTAGCTGACAGAGTTGTTCTGGACAGCAACAGCCTTTCTTGAATGAGGGTGTTCTAGTTTGCTAGCTGCTGGAATGCAATATACCAGAAACAGAATGGCTTTTAACAAGGGGGAATTTAATGAGTTGCTAGTTTACAGTTCTAAGGCCGAGAAAATGTCCCAATTAAAACAAGTCTATGGAAATGTCCAATCAAAGGCATCCAGGGAAAGATACCTTGGTTCAAGAAGGCTGATGAAGCTCAGGGTTTCTCTCTCAAGTGAGAAGGCACATGGCGAACACAGTCAGGGCTTCTCTCTCAGCTGGAAGGGCATGTAACGAACACGGCATCATCTCCTAGCTTCTTCTCCTGGCTTCCTGTTTCATGAAGCTCCCCAGGAGGCATTTTCCTTCTTCATCTCCAAAGGCCGCTGGCTGGTGGACTCTCTGCTTCGTAGTGTTACTCTCTCTGAATCTCTTATTCTCCAAAATATTTCCTCTTTTATAGGACTCAAGTAAACCAATCAAGACCCACCCAAATTGGTGGAAACATATCGTCCCTTAATCCAGTTTAACAACCACTCTTGACTATATCACATCAACCAGGGAGGTGATCTCATTACAGTTTCAAATATACAGTATTGAATAGAGATTATTCTACCTTTATGAAATGGAATTTATATTAAAACATGGCTTTTCTTAGGGGGCATACTTCCTTTCAAACCAGCACAGAGGGCAACCTCTTGTTGATACTTTAATTTGGACATTTTCAAACAACTTTAGAACTGTACACTTGCAATGTAATAATTCCCTTTTTAAAAGCCATTCCATTTCTAGTATCTCAGACATGTTCATCAACTGATGAATGAGTGAATAAACGGTGGTCTACCCATACATTGGACTATTATTCAACACAGAAAAGGAGAGAAGTACTCATACATGATACAATAAGGATATTGTTTGAACACAACATGCTGAGGGAGAAGCCAACCACAAAGAGCCACATATTGTGTGATCTCATTTATATGTAATGCCCAGAATAAGCAAAAGAAAGATTAGGGCTGGAGGAGAAGCCACTGAGGAGGGAAACAGGAGCAATTACATGGGACTGAGTGCTTTTGGAGGGTTGATGAAAATGTTCTAAAATTGATCTTGGTGATGGTTACACAACTCTGAATATACCAAAAACCATTCCATGTGCACTTTAAATCAGTGAATTTTATGATGTGAATTATAGCTTAGTAAAGTTTTTATTTCAAAAATTCTCATAAATTAGAGGGCAAAAGTCAGAGAACACAGTGATGTTCAATAGTGTAGTAACAGCTCAGAGGAGGAGAACGTGACAACTCATTGTCTAACAACACCACATCCATTAAAAGAGAGGATATCTTTGCTAACATTTTGATTTGTTGCATTTCTGTACTCTAGATTTAGGTATAATTTATCAGAGGGTGAAAGAAAAAAAAACTTTAAAGTCAGCAGACTATCATTTTCTCCTCTTAAACTTTATGCTCTGAAAAACTGTTCTCTATTTTTATCTTTAATGGTGTACAGGGTTAGGATGAATTATTAAAATGTACATATAATTCCTAATGTTAATTTTGACAAATAATTTAAGTATCATCTTCCAATAACCAGAAAGAAAAAGGATACACAATGTATTGAGCTCCTTCTAGATACTAGGCCCTGTACTAGCTGCTTTTACATGTATCATCTGATTTACTCTTCACAGCAATTCTTTAAGAAGGTGGAATTATCCCAATTTCATAGAGGAACACATTGGTATTTAGAGAAGACAGATTATTCGCACAAAGGCACACAACTAATAATAAGTAAATTTTACATTTGAGTCTAAGTCATTAAACTTTACAAAGAAAATAGAATGCAGAATACGACCTTAGTGTCAACTATTTCTGCCTTCATGTCTATGGCTGGTCTGCAGCCTGTCACATTCAGTATAAACTCCCCAGCCTACTACTGGATCAATCCCTTTGCTAGTCTTATCTCAATCATAAATTTACTTCAATCATAAATTTTCTAACCCATCCAACGCATCGTGGTTTGGTTACTGCTCTGCAACTAAAATTTATTTTTCATTTACATGAGTTCTACCTTTCCTTAGTGGAAGGTCCCAGATTGAATTTAAGTTGATATGCCCACCTGTCTGAACATGTTTGGTAAACATGTGAAATGATGAGCAAGATTTTAAGAATTAATCTTTATGCCTAATGGGACTGGCAGAGAGGGGAGGCACAGCAGCTGAGTATGAGACAATGTTCTAGTCCATGGATCAGTACTGAGATCTATGAAGACAGGGCCAGAAGCAGATGCTGTGAACAGCTCTTTCCTTGAGAAGCCACAGAACATGAAGACCAAGCAGTTTCCTTCAATGCCAGGTGATATGCTGCAGAATAGAGCATGGCCTTAAACTCCACAAGACCTTCTGGCGCTCAGCAGCACAGTTTCACCCAGGGAGGCTGGCATCTGAAACACCGGGAGAGAATCCTGGCAGGGACTTGAGCACGAGCACTCTGACACAGAACTCCCGCATCTGAGGCATGGCTGACCTTCCCTAAGTGACTACACAGGTGGCCACATCAACAAGGGAGCATGAACTGATAGGCCTGAGGGGACTAAGGTGACCATGCGTGAAATGTCACTTGTTAGTTCACAGAAACCTTAGAATAGGATTTTGCAAGAGGCTATGTTTCTATTGGGTGAGAGGGCACGAGTCAGTCAAATTTATTTGTTGCTCTTAATGCCACTCATCAGCATGGGCGGGCTATAGGAGACATGAGAAAATTGAATTATACTTCGAGTTTTATGCACTCCATCAAATATATCTGTCACTCTGCTCCACATTTATCTCTTTTCCACCTTGGGTTTTCTTTTGTTGCCCTTGTGCAATTTCTAAAAGATAAGTTATACATCCACTGGGGTTACTAGTCATATGATATTACCTTTATATCTGTCAAGATACCTGGTTTCGGGATTAACTACTCCAACCTTTCCAGTTATGATTCAGCTCATAGAAGTGAAGTCCCCTGCCCAAGTTAAATTACATAGCTAAAGTTAGACAGAACACCTGAATGGTTTTCAGACTCTCCCAAGTTCGAAACTCGTTGGCTTTTTTTTTTCTTTCCCTTTCCCACACTGTCTACCTATTGACCCATTGCTCTCCCTGCCTGTATGCAAATAAGCAGCAAAATGGCCACGAAGCCACAAGTCTAACAGAAAAGGAAAAGCCATCAACAGTATTAAAGCATCTGCTATGCATATGGAACTGCTCTGAGTAATTTGCACACAGTTTACCTAGTCTTTATGATAACCTTGTGGGGTAGAGATTAACATCACTATTTTCTAGATAGATAAACTGGGGTTCATAAAGGCAAATTATCTATCCAAAGTCAAGCAACTACTAAATGGCAGGAACAAGATATGAACCCAAATCTGTCTGATTCAAATTCCTTGCTAAAGAAGCCACAAGGCAAATTGCCAGTTTTTGAATAACAAAGAGGCACCATGGACACAAAACTTTCTTCTGAGTTTCAAAGATTTGTAGATATCATCAAAGGAATTCAAGTGGCAAAAATCTGTCAAGCCTCTCTCTAAAGTACCTATTTCCCCAAATAAACCCAGGGGCTATTAAGATTTGGCTGAAGATTTGACCAAGAGATTGGGATGAACCCCAAAAAGACAAAGTGAAGAACTCTTAAATTTCTTCCACATGTTTATAGTTTCTATGTCAGGGAGATAGTCTTTCATCTAACAATCAGATAACCCAGGAAGTGACTTGGAACTCCTTTAAATATCTATACTACCCTCAGGGCGGAACGTAAGTGCATGGCTGTTATTTTTATTCATGTGAAAAGAGCAGTGTAGGCTCTGGGCAGTACTGAATTCTTCAGCTTCCAATCTGAACAGGGCGGGAAGTAGCTAAAGATTAACAAAGTAAGCAAACTTCTTTGCTGCATAAACTATGGATAAGTTTGAGGTTAACTCCAGTAATTCTGAATCCTTGGGCTTTGCTGTGTGGTTTCCATAACAACTAATGACAGAAAATGAGGCAGACAGGCATGACTCATACAAAATGTTTCGGTCCGGTTCTCTGAGGCCAAATATGGTCATTGGGAGACCTTTAAAGAATAAAGTCATCTCTGTCTTACTAATCTCATTCAAAGGGCAAACTATTCCTCAGTCAAAGCAGCTCTCCCCATGAGAGACTGAGGAGGCATATTCATAGGGGACAAGGGAGGAGTCCCTGCTGCTCACGCATGGCCACTTCCTCCGTGGGCCTCACGGTCAAAGGGTGCATTTGGGGACGTCAATGGGCCACTCCTGGGTGCTTGGGAATGGCATTGTGTTACTCTGACCACACTGTGTATGGTGACTGATGAAGACAGATCCGTGGGGGCTTGGGCAGCTCTCCTGGACTCTGTACATGGTCATCGATTGGGGTTAGGTCTGCAGGGGGTCGGTCAGCTCACTGGGACTCATAGTTGTTAGGGTGGGAATTTATATTGCCACCTGGGCCAGCTTCGCTTGCAGTGGACCAGGACAGCAGTGGGTGTAAAGAAAAGAGTGAGGGAGCTATTCTGGATCACATTTCAAGAAAATTTGAGGCTCACAATCAGTTTGTACACCACCTCACCACCACCCCATCCTAAAATAAGTTATAAATGAGGCCACCTCTCTGGCTTCATGCTCTATGACCCTTTTTTCTGTATTCTGTGGAATCTGCACACAGCTCCTCTCTTTGATAGATTCTTTTCTCATTTTATACTTCTAACCACTTCTTCCATAATTTTTTATCTTTTCTGCATCATTGATTGTCTTTCCTTTGTGCTCATTGCCACCACATTCCTCTAACTCTTTTCACATCCGTTCTTGCCCCTTAGCCTACCTACTTTCCATACAGAAACCAGAGGGAGCTTTTAAAAATGTAGATCTCTCTCGCCATCCTTCTGCTTGAAGTGCTTCAGTGACCTTGCATTGTCCTAAGAGTAAAATCCAAATTCCAGGGGCTCCTCACCATACACCAGGCTGGCGTTCTGCTCCCCCAAGCTGCCAACCTACCTGCCATCTCAGGGCCTTTGCATGCCCAGACCCTTCCATCTCTTCCTCTCATCCTTCACCTGGCTGAGACATCCTTTGATTTTCACTCTAGATGCCCTTTCTTCATTGAGGACCAATGTAAATGAGGTCTTCCCCTAATATTCTCTCTCACAGCACCCTGTACTTCAGAGACATTACCATATTCTGCCATTATGTATGCATTTAATTTGTGATTAATATTTATTCCTACATACTTATCTGTAAAGTCCACAGTAGTAAGGTCCACTGTTCTAGTTTGCTAGCTGCTGGAATGCAATATACCAGAAACGGAATGGCTTTTAAAGGGGGAATTTAATGAGTTGCTAGTTTACAGTTCCAAGGCCGAGAAAATGTCCCAATTAAAACAAGTCTATGGAAATGTCCAATCAAAGGCATCCAGGGAAAGATACTTTGGTTCAAGAAGGCCGATGAAGTTCAGGGACTCTCTCTCAAATGAGAAGGCACATGGCGAACACAGTCAGGGCTTCTCTCTCAGCTGGAAGGGCACATGGCGAACATGGCGCTGTCATCTGCTAGCTTTCTCTCCTGGCTTCCGGTTTCATGAAGCTCCCCGGGAGGCGTTTTCCTTCTTCATCTCCAAAGGTCGCTGGCTGGTGGACTCTCTGCTTTGTGGTGCTGCTCTCTCTGAATCTCTCATTCTCCAAAATATTTCCTCTCTTATAGGACTTCAGAAACTAATCAAGACCCACTCAAATGGGTGGAGACATGTCATCCCCTAATCCAGTTTAACAGCCATTCTTAACTAAATCACATCGTCCAGGGAGATGATCTCACTACAGTTTCAAACACACAGCATTGAATAGAGATTATTCTACCTTTATGAAATGAGATTTATATTAAAACATGGCTTTTCTTAGGGGGCATACTTCCTTTCAAACCAGCACATCCACCAAATCTATTTAGCTTATCATTTTATATCCATGGCTCAGCACAGTAGCTGACAAACAGTAGGGACTACATATATATGAGTTAAATCAACTTTGATTCATCTTTTTAAAACACAGTGGGGGAGGTGTAGGAGAGTGGAGTGATTTTCGTGCTAAGGTACATCTTATCCACAGGCAGAGGCTAGGAAAGGACACACCCAATAGGTATCCTCCATCTCACAACCTTGGAACCCTTCAGTCACGGAGTAGGCTATTCAGAGAGGGTTTGTGATACAAGCTCTTTACTATCTTATGCCCAGAGGAAATGGCCACACTTGTTCCAGCCAACTCTGGTCTTGAATCATTTCCTAATAGCTCTAGAGACAACTTGAGCACAGTACCAGATTTGCTTGGAGAAGGAGCTCAGTGTTTAGCAGGAAAGTTTTGGCCCCTGTGATGCCACTTCTGTCTTGTAGCAGGGCACTTCTCAGGGAAGCCCTTGGATCTGGAATTCATGAGTCAAATTGAAACTGACTTGGTATGCCAAAGAGAGGTTGCCTGAAAAATATTTTGCATGATGATAACTTGCCCTTTTCCCTTATAGCCGTGGTAAAATTGCAAACAGAAATTCATTCAGAAGAAATTTTAATCATAATATAATATGAAAATGGAAGTGTTTGGAACAAAAATATTGGTTGTTTTTGTTCGACTGTCTTCAAAATTAAATCAGGATGAAGGGATTCACAGAGGGAAGAGTAGAAATTATTGAATAAATACTGATGAGGCCATTTACTGGAAGTATAAGCCTCTAAACTAGATGGCATTCCCTCCATTTTTCAGATAAGGAAAATGAAGCTAAAAGAGGTTAAATGACTTGCTCGGTGTCAAAAAGCTACTGAGTGGTAAAGCCAGGATGGAATGCAGAGCCCCAGCTCCATAAGAGCATGGGCTGAGTGCTGAGCTCGCAGGAGAACACAGCCTTCCATTTAAGCAGTAGGAACAGTTTATCAACACATTGGATATAAGCAAAATGTTGGGAAATAGGGGTGAAAGTTTTTCCTTCCTAAAGTTGGAATAACCGGAATAAAACACGCCCTTTTCTTTGCTGGATAACATGTTTTAGTATCAACCATATGAAATTGGCATTTTGTAACTCAAGAATAGTCATTGGCAATCTCAAATTGCCTTTGTCTTTAAATTGTCTGCCTCTCCTGATAACCACTATATTCTATCTGTATTTCTAGCACTGAGCACATTGCCAAGTACAAAGCAGAAACCCAGTAGACGTTCATTTGAGCAAAGTAAAGTTATATTACTGAAGGTACAGACATCTGGCATGCTATACTTTTCATATTTTGATAAAACAGATGATAACTTTCTAAAGGCATCTTGGTATAAAGGAGGGTATGCGGTCTTTGGAGTCAAGAAAACAAGTCAGATTTATGCCTCCAGTACTTACCATGTGAAACTTTGGGCTAGTCATCTAACCATTCTGATGCCCAGTTTCCTCATTTGTAAGATGGGAGAGACAATAGATACCTGTAGGATTACTATGATGATTGAATGAGATTGCGTTTAAAATGAGCTCAGTTTACAACAGATAGTAAATGATATTCTCTTTTCATACCCCTACTATTAAGTGTAAACCTTAGAGTCCTGAAGTTTTTTATTTGCAACATTGGCTTCAGCTAAGCCAGGCTGACTTTGCTTACTAGGCAATGGGAATTTTTGACATTGCTTAAAAGACAATGGGAATTTTTCAATTATTTCAAAAATTATCATTCATATGAAACTAAAATGAAACAATATTTCTTCAGTATGAATTATACTAATTACTTAATATATTAATACAATATAGTGATGTCAACACGTTAAAGCAAATAAAAATTCAAGCTGTTTATTTTTTTTATGGGAGAGCTATTTCTGTAATAAATTCTATTTTAATACTGTGAAATGGTAAACTTCCTGTGCTCTAAGTTCATTATCATTGCCCTGCCCTGTGAAGATGATAATGGTGAGTTAAACAGAGCTATTTTGGTACAAAGTAAGCCTGCAAATCTTCCTCATCAGCAAAATTGAAGGGAGAGGAAAGGAAAAAGCTTTTATGTTTGCAATTAAGTGGGCTCTTTTTGATACTTAATAGCAAAAAGAAAAACACAAAAGAATTTTGTTGATCTAAAACAACAATTTGGTATTTAGGGGAAAAAAGAATTCACATGGAAAAATGCCTTAGACGTTTTTGTTATTGCAGGTATGTATGAAGATCTACTGGGTGATAAAAACCATTTAATGTGCACTTACTATAAAGGAATATTTTCAGATTTTTTTGTTCCATCTTTTCTTGAGTGAAAATACCCAGAACATTGTTTCTTTGCTTGTTTTTGCTTGTTTGTTTTTACTTTATTCCAGCAAAATGAAAATCTTAACCTAGTTTTAGTCACTTTATTTTCCAGGGGTTAAAACTGTGGTTATTCACTGGGGAGACATTTGGCAGGTCATAAAAGATACAGAGGATTTGAACAGAATGGTGGAAAAGGGTATTTCAAGGAGTCAACAGAAATTCTACTACTCTAAGTTTGGTTCACTGACCAGGAGCATTCTCATCTCCTGGGAGCTAGTTGGACTTACAAAATCTCCGGCCTCACAGAAGACCTGAAAAGAACCTGCATTTTTAACAAAGTCCGTAGGTGATGTGGATGAGAAGCACTGGCTAGACACAGAGGAAAAGCGTGGGGTCTGTGTGGAGCATGGTAACCTGGACAACTATGGCTGGAACAGAAAGCGCTATGGCAGGGTGAAAGCAGCAGGACCCACAAGCAGAGGGAGAAAAGGTTGTAGAAGCATCAGAGTAGGGTAAAAAACAAGGAACAAAGGTAAATCAATTAACCACTTCCTCTCCTGACATTGCTATTTTGTGAGTTTTACTTTTACTGTATCTACTGCCTTATGTTATAATTTTTTATTAACATCTCTGCCCCTCTACCTGCCACTGCTAATGTTTTAAAGCAGAACCTATTCATCTGTGCATCTCCTGAACCAGGTACTCAATAAATGACTGAACTCAACTATCTAAGTTATAGCTATGCAATCATTAAGAATGAGACCATGGCCTCCCCCGTGTTACTTAGAGTCCAATATTGTGAGCTAAAGTTATCCATCATTTATTTATTCATTTACTCACCAACTGTTTACTAAATGCCAGATATCTTTTTTCTTTCCCTGGTTTATGAGCATCTTTCCCTTCTACTGCCTCTCAGCATTCTCAATCTGGTCTAGCTTGCCACTCTAAGCAAAGCAAGTGATTATCTGTTAACACCATCAGCAACAAGCTCTGCAAAAAGTTGAGCACCTTCTCAATAGAAAATAAGATTTTCTCTTCCAACGCCACATAAAAAGGTCACTAATGATTAACGGTGGGACATGGCAGTGCCATGGGTGGTAGAGACAATGCAGTCCATGCTTAGTATGACCGAATGGCTCAAAAAAAATCTTCCTGAAAAATGAGTGCTGACTCAAGGGAGAAAAAGAGTGGGATTTACATAAGCAGCAAGAAGAGAGAGGTCATTTCAAGAAGATAGAATGAGTAAAAGTGTAGAAAGAGGAATGCTTTATAGCAGGTTGCTGGTAATAACAAATCAATGCTGTAATGGATGCTGAACACTTTTTTGATTGACTGAGTTCATGTTATGGATGTGGGGTAGGTAATTTAGAAAGACCAGATGATAAAAGGCATTTGACGCCAGGCTAAGTAAGTTGAATTTGATACTATAGACAATGAGTAGACTTGGAAGGTTTTGAGCTGGAAAGTTATGTGTGGCAGAGTAGCATTTTAGGAAGAAATACCTAGCTGTGATGTAAAGGACAAATTGAATAGTAAGAGCTAGAGGCAGAAAGCAGTTTCAAAGGCAGAGTAGTCGACTGGAAAGTGACAGAGGTGGTGGTATGGTGACTGTGGTTCTGGGGGAAAATGACTGATTTGGGGGAAAATGTAGAGGATAAAGCCAATGTATCACCAAGTCTTGATGACCAAGTTAACTCCTCCCAAATTATCTCTAAAATTCAACTACTTTTCTTCATCTCCATTCCCATCTGCTCTAATCTGGGCAACTACTATAACCACCCAAAAGGTATGGACTTCCATGCTATTGCCACTCTCCTGGTTCATTCCACAAATTGCTGCCAGGCTGACCTTTTAAAATCCACAACCAGACTTTTGCCATTCTCCAGCTTCGTATGCCTCAATCACTTCTACTTCTACTGTAACAAAATACAGACTCTATAACTTGGCCCCTGGGATTCACCCTGCTTGACACCTCCATTTCCAACACATGCTATCCTTTTCCCAACATAGAATCTTGTCATAAACTAGTCCCACTCTTGGGAATGCTCTGTCTTCTATCCTTTGAAAAACTGTCTATCCATATAACAATAATGACATTAATAATGTTTCTTAATGTCCTTTTTTTCCCTTAAAACACTTTATTATCTTTTAAAATTCTGAAATTGTCTCCTTTTCTCAGTGAGGCCTGGTACTCTGGGTACTTTCTAAATTTAGTCCATTTGAGAAGAGGTTGAGGTCCAAGGAGTCTCCATAGTCACAGCGTGCATCTGTAGGGTCAGCACTATTTCAAACTAAAAAACTACTAGGAAATTGAGTGATGCTAACATTTCAAGAAAGGGAAATATACTTATGTTTCATTACTAAAATCCATACCACCTTTCATAACACAAAAATAAATGTAGGAATTAGCAAGGGCAAAATCTCATGTAGTCCCAGACCCTTAATGTTTCAATGGAAGCTGAGACTTTCAGCAAATGACTTTCCCCATGTTTCAGATCAGAACTGTAGCTAGAACCAGTCTTCTGATTCCCATCATTTCCTGGAGCCTCTTAGACTTTGACCATAAGAGTAAGGTATAAAACTGTTAAACTTAAGAGTCAGGGATATACTAGGGTTGAAATCAAATCCTATGAGATTGAGAAGGCACCAATTTAAATAGTGGAATTCTTCTTTTGTGCTTCCCTACATCCTTATGAAGTTAGGCATTAGAAAAGTTGGTGAGCATCCCAGAGCCTCAGTTTCCCCATCTATATAATGGGGATAAAAAATTCTGCCCAGCAGAGTTATTGAGAAGATGAAGTGAGATTATTTAGCATCCTACACAGTGCCTGACACTATCTGAGCACTGAAAAAATATTTCATTTTCCCTCCACAGCCAACACCTAGCATGATACTGGGCACATATTAAGTGCTAAACTAGTGGTTCTTAATTTGACTTTCTTTGATAACAGGGTCTAAACTGCCTTAGCTTAGTTTTGGTTTTTTTTGTTTTTTTTTTCCTGGCAATTGCTTTCCAATTTAGGGTGGGTTCTAACAAAAGTTCAGAGGAACAACAGAAGCAGATGGCCTTCCTGAAATGTATGCCAGAAGGATTCTTTCTGTGTCTTAGGTGTGGTGTCTCCACCCATCACAGAGTTTGCAGGCTCAAGGGCAGATACTCGACATTGTACTTGTCTCTTCCTGAGCACTCCCTGGTGCAGACTCCAAGTCTGACAAGGAAAATGTGCTGTGATCATCACATAGGGCTCAGCAGCTGCTCCAAGGTGGAGCCTATTGTCAAGGTTCTCTTGGTAACAAAAAGAGGAAAAGGCCTATCAAAGCATTTCCTGCCCGCAGGAGCCATGTGCTTCCATTAATTCTTTTCCCTGAGTCAGTCTGTCTCCTTTGGGCAAAAGCTTCTTAATGTCCAGTATCCCAGAGAACAGAGTAGACGTTTTTAGCAGTTAATTTTACACCCTTTCCACACAGTGTGGTTTTTTTAATAAGAGAAGCGAAGCTCTGCTATTCAGTGATATTTGTACATTAAGATATTTTATATGGAACCTGACCCTAAAAAAGTGTGGTAGGGGAGATAATGATTTTTCAGAATTCTGCTTATACCAGTAAATACAATGACTCGTATGTGGGAATAACAGTAGTTTCTGTTCTTACAGTCCCATCAAGAAATCATAGGAAAAAAATAATGCATATTCTCTGAATAGTATGCTTTTAAAATTCATACCCAATGAAAGAAATTTACCCCCCATAGGTCCCATAAGAGTGAATAAAAAAGTATTCTAAATGTATGACTGAAGTTTTGTGAGTCTAGGTAATATGGCTCTGATCTCAGGGAAGCAGCAGGTTTGGAGGGTGACTATCTTAATAAGGTAAAATGTAGTTACTTTTATTGTATCCTGGGGCAGAAAGGATAATGTCACAAAGGAGGTGGAAACTGAGCATGGTATCTACAAAAAAGGAAGATAGAAAGGCAGAGTTTGACAAATGCTTATCCAAAACTGTTCAGGTAGGGTGAGGGAGCACCTCAAGTTCTAATATGGTCAACTGCAAAAAGTAGCAAAAGAAAATCAGGATGTCCTGGCCACCAGCCTAGCAATTACCAGACACATGGTGGGGCCATCCTAGGTCATCCAGCCACCAGCTGACCTGCCAGCTGGCCACAATGCATGAGAAATCCCAACAGAGAACAGCCCAGTTGGCCGAGAACCCCCAAGCTGACTCACAGAAGTATGAGCTAAAGAGAATGGGCATCATTTTAAACCACAAACTGTGGGGTATTTTGTTATGCAGCAAAAGCTAAATGTTGCAGTGCTTACTGGATAAGAGGTCTCTGCTGTAGGGCAAGTTCAGACTTTATCAAATCCAGGGTAAAATTGTCTATAAGACTCTGCACTTCCCTTTGCTTTTGCTTATAATTTGTCCTGCTTGGCAGTTAAATTTCTCCCATAAATTGATAAATTGGTAACCCATCTATACATTGCAATCTGTGAGTTGGATTAGATTAAGTCTTTCTAGTCTCTCAAGCCTGGTGTCGAGAGCATGGAGTTCCTGGTCTTTCTTAGGAGAAGTGCAGACTTTTAAGTGTAATGCCTCCCAAACTTCCCCGTCCTGGAACAACAAGCGCTGTCTCACTTTTCCAGAATTATTATATACTTGTCTAACAGCAAGCACTGGGCTTTTAAAATTGATAGAGGAACAATCTTCATCAGTTTCAAAATAAATAAGAAAAGGCTATGAGGAAATAAAATTTCACTGAAATAGGTGTTAAATCTATTAGAGTTAGAGGATTCTGGTCTTGGCATCTTTTGAGGATGATTGAGAATCCATGTGCCAGGTTGAACAATCACTGAGAAATCACATGTCCTTTGATTCCGTAAGAAAGATTAAGATGCAGAGATTTCTTCAAATTTCAAATGTATATGGAATACAAAGACAGCACTAATTCATGTCTATGCAATGTAATCATGATCAATTTGAAGGTGACAATCAGAGACTCAGTTTGTTCTTTTGTCTACGTATTTACTCCACTCTTGCCTGATTGATGTATTTCATTCAACTGATTCCACTAAATGATTGTGGAATGTCTTGTGAGTGTGGTCTTAATTGTTAGTATGGTATATATTTAGGTTTATTTCTGGTTGAAATCAGGCAACAACTGATGCATTTGGTTCTTAAAAACATGTTGCTAGGCTTTATTCCACAATGGTTCTCACGCTTCCCAAAACAGATGAATAGAGATCCCTAAATCTCTTACATTCATTCTGAAATTCTTCCTCTATATGGTAAGATAAATAGAATGACTTTTGTGACCCACACAGACTTTTTTTCTAGCTTTATAGCTCTTGGATGCGTTACCCCTTCCAGCATTGCTCCCTCCCTTCTTCAGACTCACCCAAATGAATGCCAAAGATGTGGCAGTATCAAGATATAACATGATTCGAAAGCTAAAAGGGGAACAGAAGAAAGGAACACTTTCCAGAACACTTTTCAGCAGGAGATTTGTCACCTTAGATACCAAAGCCATGTCAAGAGAAACAGAACTAGACACTATTAGCAGAATCAATTCACAGAGGTTCAGAAAACCTATTCACTTCCACTGAACACTCTGAAGACTTTCACATATAAGGAAAAGCAAACGAAATGGCAGTGGCAGAGATGCACTATGGCAGAGGAGGGTTGCAGACCTGGATCAGGTTCAGTGATTTAATGCTAATGACTGCTATTGACTGAGCCCTTCTCTGAGATGCTGATGAGCAAAGAGGATGCAGATGATTGCAGGTTGATTTCAAAGACTGAGAAGATGGTGCATCAAAAAATATGTTTGTTAATCATTTTCAACAAACATTTATAAAGTCCCTATCCCATGCTAGGCGCTGTGATATGAGCCCTGTAATATTGAACCGTTAGCAAAGCATCATTCTCATCCCCAAGGATCTTATCCTTATTATTATCTTATCTCTGGAGATTTTCACAAACGTTTTCTTATTTTATGTTTACGAAAATCAAGAGCAGCAAGTATAAAGTTCTTTTTATCCCATTTTTATGGATGCATAAAGTGAGGTTGAGAGAGATTACTTAATTTACTTAGTATTTACACATAACTAGAATCCAGGTCTTCTTATCCTTCATCCACAGCTCTACTAATCTTTCTACTGTCTTTCATGCTATACGTCACCCTCTCTAGCTACCGAACAGCCAAGACCAGTCCCAGCAGCTGTTTGCTCTTTTACGAATTTAGATGTTCCCTTCTCCCCTGTTTCAATCTTCCTGCTCTAACTGCTCTCCTCTTAAAATTAAAACCTCCTTATCTCAGCGGAGGTTTCTAGTTATTAGAAAGAAGGTTTATAAGAGCTAGGATATAAAGCTAGTGATGAGTGTTAAACCTTCCAGGAGTATTTCCTTTCTGAAAGAGTAATTTTAAAAGAATAATGTGTTTAGTCTAAGAAACGAATGTCTAAGATAGCAGGCATGGATAAATATTTTTAAGTGGGGAGGAAAGCCTTCTGTTATTTAAAAAAAAAACATTTTAATTTCTAAGATTATAAATCTCATGGGAGTTTAGATAACAGTGAGCTCACAGAGGGTTGGAATGGCCAGACAAGATTTCTTAGAATAAAGTAATTTAGAATGAAGTTCAAATAATGGTGATAGGTGGATCAGAGATAACAGGAAGAACATATTCCAAGACAAGGTACTGGTCAAATCTTGGGTCAACAGTTTGCTTAGACTCAAGTGTATTGAATTCTGCAATGTGCCTGGGAAGATATGGGTGAGTTAAAATAAAACACTTGCACTGCTTATAGCTTTAAAGAACAGGTAATCCGGGTCATTGGTTCTCAAATCTGACTGAGTGGCAAAATCACCTGGGAAGTGATTTAAGAGCAAAGATAGCAGGTTCCTAGCTCTAGAAATTCTGAATCATTATGTCCAGAGGCCTGGATTTTAAAAGTTCTCCAGGAGATTATAATAGCACGTAGGTTTGGAAACAACTGCACTTTCCCAGGTATCCTGCACTATTTGTAGAGGACGGTGCTTCCTATAAATAGCACTTCAGGAACTGTGCTTCCTATGGCATATCTGTGATCAGCAGGATTCTCCACAATTTTTCAGCTGATAAAAATCTAGGCATAAATAATTGACATGTACAAGTTGCAAGAGAGTAAGAAGAAAAAGCAGTAATAGGAATCAAAAGCTTTTCTCTTGATAAAACATGCATTTATCAAAGTAGATGAACACCAGGACCAAAATTCAAGGAGGAGGAATCCCAGCTAAGTGATGGAAGCATTAATCTACACTTAATGCAATTACTAAGATTCCAAAGTAACTATAGTCTCTTGAAAACTAGATCTCTTCTTCTGGAGATTTTTTAAATTAATGACAGACAATATGGCAAGAAAACAGTAACCAATGCCCTAAAATCAAATCCTTTTGGAGGTCTTATATTAAGATGTGCCATTAACAAAAGATTCAACAGTAATATAAGAAATGGTTCTGAGTATTTGGTAACTCTTTCTAGTTAACTTGGGAGCTTTGTAAAATTACTCATCACTAGGGTTAATCCCCAAAGAGTTTGGGACTAGGAAGCTATAAATTTAAAACTCCCCAGGTGACTTTGATTCTCACTAATAATGGAGAATGATTTTGTGACTCTGTCATGCCCTGGGTGTAAATGTGATTTTCAAAATATTAACAGCCGGCCCTAACCTGGGTTTCTACTCATCAGTAAAGACGTTACTAATAAAACCCAGATGGACCCACAGAAAGTTATTTCACTCACATTGTGCCTTCAGCAATCAACACTAATGATCAAAACTTTCTAATTAGACTTTGTTTATTTAAGAGAAATTCCTTAAATGTATGAAATATCGATTGATCTGGACAACATATCCTGTCTTCCGAGGTGGTACATTATTACTTCCTATTTCTGAGATCTAGAAGGAGTAAGACATCACCGAGTCAGAACATTTTTTTTTTTATGGAGGAAATGTAGTATTAAAAAAGGAATTTGCCCAAAGCAGGGCTGGGAAACAAAACCCAGCTCTCTGGCTCCATTCCTGTGTTATTTTCTCAAAATGGTGCTACTTACTGCCCACAGGTGAGGCAACAAAGATTCAGGGGAGAGGGCTGCTGTGCTTCTAGTAGGACGATGTATCCTCTGTGTGTGTGTGTGTGTGTGTGTGTGCGCGCGCGCGCGCACGCATGTGCACACACATATAAGAAAGAGAGAAAGGGGGGCGGGTATGCGAGGGAAAGGGAGAGAGAGGGAGAAGGCTGGTACTGCAGGAATAGGGGCAATAGATAAACAGTTTTCTTACTTTTCATCCATTTTTGTTGCAAACCACTGCTCGACCCTGTGAGACAAGATGTTTATTTCCAGAATTCTGTAACATCCTTTGGCCAGTACATAGCAGAACCATATCCTCGATGTCAATGTGTATATATATTGAAATGGTACACATTTGCAAGTGTCTGTGATAATCACTTCAAGAGTTGCAAAGATCCTGATGGCTTTTCACCTCAGTCTATCAACTACGAAACAATAGAGAGTTCTGGAAGAATCACTGTAAACTATGACCTATAAATAGTTCAGCTGCTAGACAGTGCATTAATTCTCAAAATATTAGCCATCTCTTTTCCTTGGGCCTGAGGCAGAGTAGTTAGACAGTAAATGTTAATCCTCTACTTAAAATTCTTTAATGAGCAGCTGTGGTTCAGTCACAGAGTTCTCGCCTGCAATGCTGGCGACCTGGGTTCTTTTCCTGGTGCCCAGCCATGTTAAAAAAAAAAAAAAAAAGAACTACCAAAAAAAATTCTTTAATGACTCTATTAGCTTCAGCAAACAATTAATACTCAAAATTGTCATTCAAAGTCTGACTGCATTTTTAATATTCCTCCCAAATATTCAGGACCCTGAGTTAGATTTCCTCAAATTCTCCTACCATCCCAACACACACACACACACACACACTTTCTGGGTTGTGGTCCCATGTATTTAATAAATTAATCACCTATCATACATCTCACTGTATTATATTTATTTTAAAACATTTTCTGTTTCCTCCACTACAGAGGCAGGGGTTATTTTTCATCTATGCATCTTCTATTCTGGGCGAGATGGCATCCAACCTAATGGCTGCTGACTGCATTTTTGCTGCATGAATGGATACAATGTAAATTCTGCTCTTCCCCTACAGCCCCCTGTGTGTGAGGAAGGGGTGAGCAAGGTAATATACCATTCTGGGAAGCCCTCATGTAGAGCTGGAAAGGATGAGGTGCTATGTAAAAATACACAATTCCAAGACCATCATGGCTTAATCATTTGTTTATTAGCAGATAAGACTTACCAGGGAAACCTCGGGGTTGTGTCCTTTGCTAACCCTCTTTCGATAGGAAAAAACATAGGCAGTCATATACCCTGGACTCCTTTCTCAGTAAATCCCATCTGCCAGACACTTTCACAGATACAGACCCCCTTTGCTCTGGGCCTGGATGCTGAACTGAGAAGCTCTACATTAAATGAATAAAATAATGAATCCAAGGTTTCTTGTTTCCATCAATGAACTGAGACCGAAAGCCTTGATTGACCCCTGGATGAGACCTCATATGTGTTCATTGTTACAATGCACTAATGTGTGTGTTATTACTTTAACCAAAACCTTGAAATGCTGCAGCTAAGAAACTCTTGAATCAATTAAATTTATCATACTTTCCCACGTGGCACAAGTGTCACATAAACAAAAAGACAAACAGACACATAAGATAAAAGTGATTTGTCAGACACCATGTCTTCCTGTCTTTCTGATTGGCATAAAGGAATTCTTCCTTTAAAGAAAGAAAGAGAGGCTTGGTTCCTCCTAGAATATCAGTCTTACTTAGTGGCTAGGAATGAAAGCTGTAGGGCCAGCCTTCCTATATTGATTCTTGGAATGATTAGCTGTGTGTCATTGTACAAGTTACTTCATCTCTCTGTGCTTTGGTTTCATTACTGTATATATGTAGGAGCATGCATACACACACATACTCTCACCCCACAGTACAAACCAGTAGATTTAATACACACAAGGAACTTAGTGAACACTTAAAGTTAGCTATTATTATTATAATCCTACTGATATAAATATTATTAATGAGCTCTTTCACATTTACTGCTTTGATTTCTTTGGCTATAAAGAGGTATCTAGAGATACAGTTGGCCTGTTATTACCATTCCTTAGTATGTATTCTGAACAGGGCTAGTCTAGTCCTCCCTGTTCTAATGATCATTGCGTTTACCTCATACTAAATAATAAAAGTCTCCTGAAACTGAAAGTCATCCTTGTAGAATCACTTTGATTCCAGGTTGTGTCTTCCATTAAGGGGAAAGACAGCGTGAGTGTGTAATATTCTGTCGGAAATGCCATTCCCCACACTCTAGGGAACCCTATCTCAATGGCTCTTCGATTTGTTTCCCATGTTCAGGTCTCAAAATCATAAATGAATGGTAATATTCTGCAAGAAAACTAGTCTGATACATGCTAATGTGGGGAGAGGGTGGGGTATGTATTGCACCCAACTGATGACAGTAGAAGCAGAGTAAATGCCTAGGAGTATGTAGAATAAACTCAACCCTTGAACTGCATCCACCATCCAAGACGTCTTTGAGTAGAAACTAACTTAAAAATTCTTATTGGAAGCAGGGGGTGTATTAGATATTCTGGAGGAGCAGGTTACTAAACTTACTTCCACGCAGTTTATTCATGGCCTTTGGGGATTCTAAATGGACAGAGAAAATGTGTCACTGACAGCCTCTGACAGGGAAGGGAAACTTATTCCTGGCACACACGGAGCAGATTACAGATGAGATCATTAATCAAGCTCAGTTCCCAAGAATGGAGAGGAGAGGTCCAGGGAGCAGAAGACCTCTTCAAGAACTTCACTTCCACGGTACCAAAAACCCACCGAGAGCTGAACCTCCCACCTCTAAAGCCCTTCTTTCATTCTTAACTCTTTTTGGCCTCCTGAGTGTTTCTGCAAATATGCTGAATATTATGAATTATCCTCCCAGAAGAATGTGCATATGCGCACACATGCAGAAATCTGCTTATGATTTCATGGTTTTCATGGATGCGCTCATGAAAAGAACTCCTTTTACTGGAATAATTTGTACTACCTTTACTAAAAGTGCCCATTAGTATCTGAAAATAAGTTTTGCCACTTCATTTCCCTTTTTAAAATTTATTTAAAATCCTGACATATACCCCTCTCAAAAGATTTTAGATAGTTTGCTTGCCTTATTTTACTATGATCAGCAGTTTCAAAAACCTTTGTAAGTGTTTCTGAAATGCTTAATTTCTCAGAAATTTTTATTTGTTCTTGTTAGGAAAGCTCAGCAGGCATTAATAGATGCCTCCTTATAGGTCCTTTATTATGTAATTGTATGAGGAAATAAGCAAAGAGACTATAATGTTATTCCCACATTAGTTTATATTAAATAGACGTTGAAAATCTACAGACTCTTGATCATAATTCAGACTCTTATTCTAAAATATGTTGTTTGGGGATAAATAAATATTTGCTTAGTAACAAATGCAGAGAGCTACTGCAGCCACAGAGGACACATTTCAAAAATCCAGGGAGAAAAGTCTTTTAAACCCCCTCCTGAATAGAGACAAACAGCAATGTTGATGAGCTAGTCTATGAATTTCTATTATTTGTATTTTGTACTTTAAAGTTGGGATGGAGAAACTTTCTGGATATTTGATATAAGAACTTATTTTAAAAGAGTTTGGCCCAGAATGGAAAGCTACTCTAAAATCACCTTTTATTCTTAGAGTCAAATCCCTCAAAAAATTTATCATAATCAAACTGTACTTTCTTATTTTCCCTTTGAGAGCAAGCATCACAGACCAAGAGCAGCTAGGTTTATAATAATTTATTACCTTTGCATATCACTTTCCATGTATAATAAATTATAGAAACCATAATATCTTTATAAACTGTATAGTGGATAATACTCACTTCCTAATGCTTAATGCTCTACTGTAAGAAATTCAATTAGATATATTTTAGCATTAGTCAGAAGATAAAAAAACATTACAAATTTTTTTCACAGTACTTAGGATTTATGAAAGACCCCATTATTTTTAGCCTTTGTGCAACCATTTGAAATGTATGAAAACCGTTACAAATCAGAAGGCGGCATAGAGTTTTACTGAGCTGCTAAAAGTATTGCAGTTACTTGAATTTGTCCTTGCACCCATGCGGTGCACTTATTCAGGCATTGTAATAAATGCAAATAAATAATCAATTACTGATCTCTAAAATGCTACACCAATAGATAACTATTGAGGCTTGGCAACATATTGAACATTCAAAGAAAAAAAAATCAGTAAACAATTTGAGCATGGTTTTCTTTCTCCTTGTTATCCCGCTCCCTGCTCCCTCCTCCCAACCCCCTACCCAGTTTAGTTTAAAAAAGAAAAGAAGAAGAAGAAAAGAAAAGTTCATGTTGAATTTAAGTCCTCAGGGTCTGATAAAGTGACTCGGGATGCATTTCTTCCCAAGCCATCTGCTGTCTCCGGTTCCCATTCCATCTGTCCAGGCTCTTCTCTTAACTCCAGCATCAGTCCTTTCCCGTGGGGAGAGTTCTCAATCCTTGCTGGAAGCATTTTGTTCTCCACTGTAGCAGCGCAGTGCTTGGAATCGGTTTGAGTCACTACAACCAGTTTGTTTGCTCCTTCCCAGGCTCCAGAGTCCTGACAGAAGAGAAGCTTGCAAGGCAGCAGCAAAAGGCTGCATGTATTAGGATCTCACAAACTCACTTTTGGTCTTTAAATGTTCGTCCTCCTGGTCCATTTGCGTGTTCTCAGTGAACTTTAATGGGGTATTTCCGCAGTTTCAGAAACTGGAGAAGCTTGTCTTTCGTCCTCTTCTTCAGAGCCATCAGGGCTCGTGTTTTCTCCTCCAGATCTTGATCTATTGCCAAAATGATCTTAGCTCTCTCCTCTGCTTTCTTGTCTCCAGAGTTTTTGAAGAGCCTTTGTAGTGATTCCTGATCAATGTTTTCGAAGATGTTGCCCACAGCTTTCTTACGGGAGGCTGTGTCGAAGTGATAGCCGTGGATGGACGGGCTTACTCTCAGTGAGGTGGACATGGTGATGGCTTGGTGGCTTGGCTTTGCTTTCATCGATGTACGATCTTCTGGAATTCGGCTCCGGGGCTCTCTAGAGCGTCTGTAGCAAAATCATTCCCGGGCTGCTATTTAAAGTGTGAACAAAAGCTCCAGAGTCAAATTACACCCATGACATCAGAGTGATCTCAAGGAAGAATAATCAAAGGCAGGTTTAACAGTTGAGCTGCCAAGAGTTTACACAAACTCTTCTTGTGCAAAATGTTACTAAAAGCGGTTTTCAGAATTCAGGAATAGGAGTGTGGGGGATTTCTTTTTACTTCATGTGTGACAATAGGATTATCCAGACTCAGGCCCTTCTTCAGAAAATAGCTGAAACCAGGAGAGTGCAAAAATAAGACATGGACAAAGTAATTTGGACTCTCAAAACCTTCCCAAACAACAATTGAAGCAAGGCTTTCTGTTCACCACAGGAGACATGTAACCCCCATTGAAGTTACTCAAGTGCATTCCAGCCAGCTTGCAGCCACCAGTCATGCCCTTTGCACATGCCATTCTGGAACAACTTGGGAGCTACTGAGAGAAAGGTTGACAGTCAAGGACGACAATTTGGAGTAGGTCTGATTATAAAGCGAGTTTACCTACAAACCATCTGCATGACAAAACCTGAAACCATGACTTTTCAGAGACTGTGTACACATGCTAGTCCATGCTCACTGAATAAAACTGTAATATAATAGTAATAGTACTACTACTAATAATGGGACCTGTCTCCTTTGTTTTTTATATGTATCCAAAATAGGTATCAGGAAAGTGTGGAGGACAAGTTCATAAAGTGCTCTATGCATATATCATATGGAGTGGGGCTGATCTTTTTTTTAAAAAAAAAAACAACACTTTGGCATCAGAAAGACATCACCACAGTATTCAGTCAACCAATGTCTCTCTCTGTAGATTGTATGGAGAACTTGCATCCAGCCAGAATGCCAGGTTTAAACTTTAAAGTGTCCCCAGGGACTTTTTACAGATTTCATGCCTGGTCTGCTTTCTAGGACTCCAAGAAGATAATGTTGGTCTTAATTTTCCTCTGATATCTTCAAATCAGGCTTAGAAAATGCACAAAAGGACACAGTATGGGGAATGTACTTCTCTAGAAAGTTGCGTTAGAGAACTCACATATTAATGAATCCAATCTCTCACCTATCTATTCCACCAATATTTCCTAAAAGTCTGCTTAGTAGCATATGTCCTACTAGGGAAACAGACAGTCGAAAAATGTATGTTTATAATATAGATGAATCTGAAAGTGATAAATATCATGAGGAAAAATGAAGCAAATTTGTGCAGGAGTGGAAGGGGACGGTTGAAATTTTCATAGGATTTTCAGGGACAGCTGCTCTTAAAGTGACATTGTGCAAAGATCTGGAGAAGATGAGCAGATAAACTGTGTAGTTATCTGGAGGACCAATGTTTCGGGCAGAAGGAACAGCATGTGCACAGACCTAAAGACCAGATACTCTGGTCTAGAGTGTTTGAAGAACAGCCAGGCAGCCAGTGCGACTGGACAAAATGAGCAGGAAAAAGTTAAAGGGGATGAGGTCCCAGTAAGAAAGCAGTGAGAAGGGGCAAGATTATGTACAACCAGGTAGGCTTTTCCCATTGTGGTGGCTTAAGTTATGTACCTGAAAGTTAAACGTGTCCTTTGTCTTAATCTGCATTCCTGGGGATGTGAACCCATTGTTAGTAAGATCTTTTGAAGATGGTATTTTTAGTGTGGCCCAACTGAATGAGGTTGGGTTTTAATCCGGATTACTGGAGTCTTTCATAAGCAGAAGAAATTCAGAAATAGTAAGAAGTCAACAGAACCTGGAAGAGAAAGGAGAGCACATTGCCATGTGATGGGAAAACCAAGGACCCCAAGTACTGCTGCCCAGCCAGAACACTACCCACCTCAGAAGGAAGTAAACCTTCCAGCCTTGAAACCATGAGACAATAAATTCCCCTTGTTCAAGCTAACCCATTATGTGGCATTTGTCATGGTAGTTGGGACACTAAGACAGTCAAGTGGGTGGCCTACTCCGCATGTGATAGAAAGCCTTTGGGAAGTTTCAATACAGAAATGACCAAAATTTATTTCTGATCTTAAAAGATAACTGTCACTTCTTAGTAAAAAATAGACTTTAGAGAGGCAAATGGTTGGGGGAGTGGGGAATGAGCAGGAAGACTAATTAGGTGGCTTTCAAAAAAATCTAGGTGAAAGCTAAGGAGACCACTACTTGGAAAATTTTTATGCTGGGTATACTCTGAAGATAAAACCAAAAGGATTCTAACAAGATGATATGTGAGGAATGAAAGACACACGAGAGCCCAGGATGCCTTGCTACAGGATGCTTCCTCTCATGACAATTCTAGGTGAGCTGGTGGTCAATCAGTTCCCCAGAAGCCTGACGTTTCGTCCTGTTCTATCTATGACTATGGGTTCGGTGACATTTGTAGCACACCTCTGTGGCAGCCTGTCTCCATTGCTAATAAAAAAAATAGTTATCATCAGGACAACAAGAGTTTATTGAGTCTTCCTTATGTGCCAAGCACAATGTCGAGCGATTTATATAACTGAAATTAATTACTGTTATTACTCAGGCTTTGTGAACCTTCCTAGGCTGTGCTCCTTCTGAGATGATTTTTCTGTGTGCTCGTGGTTTCTATTATCAGCTATACATTGATTTCTCCCAATTTTTTTTAACCCTAGCCTAAACCTGTCCTCTGAGATGTAGGCTCATTTGTCTAAAAATCTGATCAATTCAAATATATATGAATAAGGAATACATATCCTTTTGGTTATATAAGTCAGAAACCAGGCCATCATTCTTGATATCTCCCTCTCTTTCATCCCTACCTATAATCTATCACAAAGTTCTGTTAATTAATCTGCAAAATATTTCTCAAACCTGTCCACTTTTCATCCATCTTTGCTGCCATGATTTAGTCCAAGCCTCCATATGGTGGCTGTCCCCAGACGCCCAGCTCTCAGTCCCTTCGAGGTTTGTCACCACTCAAGCAGGCTGCCTCCCACAATGGTGCAGCCCACATTCAGTGACTGAACCACCCAGCAGTGTAAAGACTTCCTCCCTCACCCCAACTCTGAGGGGTCATCCACACTTCAGAGCAGCCTTTAGGGTTGGCTGAAGCCTCCTTCTGCACAGACCTGTTTTCTTTCTTTCCCACCTGTACATGTTGACCCCAAGAGCCCTCTCTAATAAATTACTTGCCTGCTGTTCTCCATCTCAGAGTTAGCTTTCCCCAGAGCCCAACCTGTGACACCTTATCATGTCTCACCGCAACGAGGAACACACCTCTTTACTGGCATTCCTGGTATTCCACAATTGTCCTCCATTCTCTACACAGCACCGAGAGTAATAGTTTATAATATGCATAAGATCAGGACAGTCTTGTCATTACCCTTAAGAGAAGCCCCCAAATCTTAACATGACATTTCTCCCACGACCTGCTCTGGTCCTTGACCACCTCTGATCGTTGTCACTCTTCCCCTTGCGTCTATGCCTCTCAGGTCCTGGGAAACACCATGCTTATTCTTTCCGTGGGTCCTGGCACATGTTTTTCTTCTTTCCAGAATGATATCCACTTTTTACCTTAGCTAGATAATTCCTACGTATTTGTCAAATCTCAACTAAAAACTACTTTCCCAAAGAGGCCTTGCCTGATCCTTCTAGACTAGATCAGGTCCCCTTGTCACTGCACACTTTATTCCTTGTAGCACTTATTTCTATTTGCAATATACCTTTGTATTTTTTGATTACTCGTTGCAAGTATATCTCCACCAAGACCAGGGATTGGATCTACCTTACTCACTAATATCTCATGCTCCTAGATCACCCAGTTCAGATATTGTTTTCATAGTAGTGTTAAATAGCAATGTATGCCATTTTATTTAACTCTCATAGTGATCCTATACTATAAGAGCTATTGCAATCCTCATGTTAAAGATTAGAGAACTAGGAAATAATTCCGCCTCTGTCATAAATGGAATAATGGCCCCCCAAATCTGCACATGTCCTAATCCCTGCAGCCTATGACTAGGTTATCTTAAATGGCAAAACAGACTTTGCAGATGTAATTAGGTTGAGGATCTTGATATGGGGAGGTTATCTTAAATTGTCCAGGTGGGCCCAATGTAATTGCAAGTGTCCTTTTAACAGGGGGACAGAGGGCCATAGAGGAGCAGAGATGCTACGCTGCTGTCTTTGAAGACGGAGGAAAGGCAAATAAGCTAAGGAATGTAGGTGACCTCTAGAAACTGGAAAAGGCAAGGAAACAGATTCACCATTAGAGCCTCTAAAAGGAATGCAACCCTGCAGACCCATTTTAGACTTCCGACCTCTAGAACTAGAAGATAATAAATGGATGTGGTTTGTGGCCACCAAGATTGTAGCAATTGGTGACAGCAGCAACAGGAAACTAATATACTCCCCGAATATTTTATCCACGACAAGAGAACTTAAACCCAAGGTTGTTTGAACCCAAAGCCCATGATCTTAAACCCGTTACTGCATTGTGCTCGGATCCGCTGCAAGCTCTGTCTCCAAGAAATCCAAATAATGATTTTACATTACATTGAGCAATTCCCCTTGAGTACTGCCTAAAATAATTCACATGGATTTGAGAGTTTAAAGTGTTCGAAATTGTTTAGAGGACAACCCATCTACAAAGAAGTAACATCCAGCAGTGTCACAAAGACTTAAGATGATGATTTGCTGACACTCCTTGTCAAAGGTAACTCCACATATGCTTGCGAAGCCTTTTACTGCTGTCATCCTATTCTTTTCCTTTGTATAAAAATTTTCAATGGATGATGCAGACAATGGGATCTAAAAAAGGACTGACGAGGACTCACAAACAGCATGGAGACAGGACATTGCCGTCGGGGCATCTTACAGGATTTTGCTTTCAGTTACAAACGTGCTGGGTTAGGTTTGTGTCTGTTGAAGAGATTTAAGAAAACGAAGGGAAAGAGGAAAATAAACATTTGTCAAGGGACTAGTATATCTAGTTTTCTACACATAATTTCTAATTTACTTTACACAACAACGCTAGAGGTAGATACCACTGTCTTCTATTTCCAAAGCAATGAGGGACTCGTGATCAGAGGCTTAATCTGCCCAAGGTAAGTGGTGGAACCAGAATTTCTTTCCAGATTTTTTTTTTAATCTCCAAAATCTGTTCTGGAAAGTTTTCATCACCTTTGGCTGGACTACTTGCCACTTCTGTTTGCATTGCCTGTATGCTATGTTTATCTTTCTTGATTAAAAGTAATGATATATTAAATTAATATCTTAAGTGTTTGGTATTGTATCTGGAACACAATATAGGTATTCAATGAGTATTTATTGAATACGTATTTATTGGATGAGTATTTATCTAAATAAGAGAAAGACAGTAAGCACACAGAATACATAGAATCAATGCTACCTATGTATATCAAGTTATCTCCCTTGCAATTTCCCAAATATGAATAGAGTATAAAAACACTATTTTGAAATTTGTGCTTCAAACTTCAATTGAATTATCTCTGGACATTTTTGCTTCAACTACAAAAACTTGCTCAGTGCCTTACAGTTTACAAAGTGCTTTCACATATGTCACCTCTTTTGACTTTTTCACAATGCCACTAGCATTACTATTCCTATTGTACAGCTGCAAAAACTGAGTATTACAGAAGTGGAACTTGTGATTTAGACTAGAAGAGGGGCTTTAAATAAATAAGCAAACATAAAAATATATGAAGAAAATTGTTATAAGTGCTAGGAAGGAAAAGCATTGGGTGATTGGAAGGAGGGTAGAGCTGAGGCTTAATTTGGGTTGCTCAGGTTACAAAAAGTCTTTCTGAAGAAGTGACATTTAAGCTGAGACTTGAGCAAATGTAAAAAAAAAAACAGAGGAAAACCACAGCAGGGAGTTTTGTATAAAGAAAGGAAATCCTATGAAAAGGCCCTGAGGTAGAAACAAGCTGAACGGCAGGAGAACAGACACAAAGACAACGCAGCTGGGAAACGAGCAAAGAGGAGAAGAGAAGATAATGCTAGACTGGTAGACAGAGGTCAAATGATGTAAATCATTGAAGTCCATGTTAAGGAATTAAAATTCCGTCTTCAGTGAAATGCACAGTCTTTAAAAGCTTATAAACATGGAAGAAGAACTGCTATTTTGGTTTTGAGTTTTTAAGATTCTCTGGCTTCTGGACCATCAAAGACCACAACTGGAGAGAACAACTGTGGCTTCACAGAGCAAATAGGTTATTGTAAATGTATTTTACAAATAGACTCAGTGGGACCTGGTGATGAGTTGGATAAGAGACGAGGATAATAAGGATGAAGGGCAGCTCCTAGGTTTTAGTCTTGGGTCACTTGTTGGGGAAGAATGAAACAGGGATGGTAATGGTGAAAAGATGAGGGAGAAAAATCAAGAGCTCAGTTATGAACATGGTGAGTCTGAAATTCCTGGGCAGTAGACAAGAACACAGTTGAATATCTAACTCTAGAGCTCAAAGGACAAATCTGAAATACAATTTTAATTTTTCATCATTTCTCAGTAATAATTCTCAAGGAATCAACATCAGCCACCACTTTCTTTACCATACTTATATTTAATTCCAAAACCCAGAACGATGCCTGGTACACAGTGGACTTTAAATAACTAATTGTGACATTATTTCACATAAGAAAAATACTGATGCCCAGAGAGAACTAAGTAACACACATTGATCAAACTGCTGGTTAAAGGTCATGTTGTTTTTCTTCAATAGATGTTGAAATCACTCCATTTTCTATAATTGACAACTGAAACCGCAGTCACTCTCTTCAGTAATTATTTGGGAACTTTTAAAAATTACATTCCATATTTTTACATAAAGCATTTTCCATCTCTTCTACAGTCGTGGCTAATCCCTTTTCCTAATTCATCTGAAAATGCTTTTATTTTAGCAAATTGTATTGAATATATTTTCCATCTTTAATTGTTGTTGATGAGAAAATATGGTGACTTTATTTAGAAACTTTGATTCTGACATTTATTTTTGATCATAGAAAGGAAACTCGTTAGAAATTCTGAAGCAATGCAAATTTCAGAGAAAAATGAGGAAATATGTTTTCAAAGACTTTCAGTCAAAATTTAGGGGAATGGGGGGGGCGGAATCCACAACTTTATGGAGAAGAATTACGGCCAAGACCGTTTTTTTAAGTGTTTCTTTTGTAAATGATGGTTTTGCATGTAAAATGAAACAGCTGTCTTTGCTTAAGCCAGCAGTCTATATTTGAACTGTTTCCTAAAAAAGGAACTGAAGATAAGCGGTTCCTTTTTTTAAATTTTAATTAGTTGTTCAGATTCAGATATTGAGCCCTTGTTATTTATAGCTTCTTTAAAACGAAAACAGTTGTGAACATAAACTAACATGTTTTTCTCAGGAAGTGAGCATGAGATATTTATATGTATTTATAGTAGCGTGTGCGTTTCTATAATCTATGACTAAACTCAAAATCATTCTTTATGAAGCGTCTCCTCCCACTCCTAGCTTCACCCACTCAACGCGTGCTTCTGGCTGACAGTCTTGACGTTGGCATGTTTCAGTCTCCTAGAATTGGGGCTTCTAGGAGAAATGTGAACTGCTTGCATGTGTTTCCCAGACTTTGTGAGCAGTGCTGAAAGCAAAACCCATGGCACCTCCAAAAACATGTCTTCTCTATATTTTTTCCCTAGACATGGTACAGTCAGAGCCAATTTCTTCTTCTACAGACCTACCTGATTCGGACATTCCCAGAACTCTATGCAGCTCATGCCTGTGAGGGACAGAGAGTAAACAGAAGGCGTTAAAGGAGAGCCATCTGGTCAGCTTAGATTCTCAAAGCTACTGAAGGACAGCTGGCCCTGGAATGCTTTGTGAGGTCAAATGAGCACTCAGCAGGAGCGAGGTATTTCAGTTTACATGTTCGAAAGGTTTTTATGTGGAAAAAAATTTCGGTTTGCCTGAAAGGTGTGTAGGGGGAGAACTAAGACCACTGAGAAAGTTCACACAAGACGAAGTCTGACTCAGAACAATTAAAGGCATTTCTCCAACAAGAGAATGGGCTCCTACAATATTCAATGGGAGCATTAAGGCAGTATACTGTAGATGCCTGCAAATATTGTGCAAGTAGACCAGTGGCTAAGACCCTGAGCCTGTGTTACTGAGTTACAAACACGTATACAAGTGAAACACTTTTGTTTCAGTCATTATACATATGCACATACATATGCATATATGCAAATATATAACTGAGGAACATTATAACTGAAACTCAAATTTCAAAAAAAAGATGTAAACTAACTACGTTTATGCACTGTTATTTTTCCATTTTATTGTAGTCTATTCTCTCGTTCTGAAAAATGGCTAGTTACGATCCACTAAACTGATCTCCCAATTCACCAATGGGTCGCAACATGCCATTTGAGAATGAATGGACTCGACAACCGTAATGATCCTTCCTACACAAAGCATAGGAAATTGCATCATGTTCTTCAATAACCTTTTAAATTACATATTGTTGTTGCAGTTGCTGCTGCTGCTACTATTGTTTTAACAATTGAGTATAATACCTTCGATATAGTCTTATTGGAATGGCAGGCAGGCCAGGACTACCATCATTACTATAGTTGTTTTTGGAACTCTTTTTAACATTGTCTCTAGAATTAGATGAGGAAGTAAGTTAAAAAAAAAAAAAAGTATGACTTTAGACCATACAGACATTCATTCTTCATGTATTCTTTTGATCACTTATTCATTCATTCAAGAAAAAAAATTGGATGCTTCCCACCCATTTGCTGTGTCCTAAAAAAACACATACTGTATATTGACAGTCCTTCTTGTGGCTCCACAGACACCCAAGTGTTCCGTGTTCCATTTATAGAGGTAAAATGACCTAGAAGCCACAGGACCAAAGTCATAACAAGGGAACAATGATACAGGATGATGGCGGTGATGTTGTATATGAGGTAGACTCTATGAATAGTCCTGGGGAAAAGCTGACAAAGTAGATTCAAACAGAATTCCAAGACCCCCAACAGCCACCCATTTTAGAATGCATGGTTAAGTGACCTTAGGTTAATTTACTCTTTTGTTGATACATGAATTTGGGAGTCCCCTAAAATGTCAGGCAAGTTGCATAACAGCTATGTGAACTGAATATGTAACTCTATAGATAAGCACTTCCTTTTTCTGTTCAAGCAGGTCAGACCCAAGCTTTTTAGATAGCTACAAAGGTAAGGATTGTATAGAAGGGAAAGAAAAGTATTTTTTTTACTGTATTCATGCATTTTCTGGAATACTCAGAGATCACCATTCAGTCAGAATTTCTTTTGAATTTTATTCTTCAGATGCAAAAGAATTGGATCATGGTCCCTGAACTTTGTCTCTTTTTATTTTCAACATTGACAGGTTGGTCCCTGATCATTGAAAAACATGAAGTATTTACTGAACCCTTCAGAATCTATTGACCTTCATTTATTTTCCAATACTTTTTATTTTTAAAAAGTCCTTGACATCAACATACTATCTCTCTTTTTCTCTTCAAGGTATAGCATTCTATACATGCTCTCAAATGTGTTAAATTGTTATTTCTAGTGAATTGTGTTCTAAAGTTTACTATAATTAAATAATTCCTCTAGTTATAAAAAAAAAGAAATTCAGCTGAAATCTTGGCAGAGCCATGCTATCGGCTTTATCATGTAGAATTTGTGGCAAGAATGGCACTACCATGCCTATTTAACAGATTAGGTTCAGGAAGATTAGGCAATTTTCTGAGAGGCACAAGCCCCTTGCAAGTGACTAAGCAAGGCTTAAACAAACCAACGGCTGATCTCCTGCAAAATTGGGTAGTAGACAGAGTTTGTCTTCAGTATTCCAGCTTCCTTTTCCTCCTTCTCTCCAGGTATAAATGCCTTCCCTTCTATTCAAACTAACTCTCCACTAAGATAAAGAGTCAATACTTTACACTTTAAAGCAAGTAAGAACAAATTCCGGTAGTGCCTTTTATAGGAGGTACTGGCATTTAAGCCTTATTTTTTTTACTTTTTGTACGTTTCAGCCATACTTCCATGAGAGTCAATGCAGGCACATGGTCAGCTCTCATTACTGTTCAGAATCAGAATTTCGATTCCGTTGCTTAATCATTGAGCCTTACTGGATTGAATACCTGACCGACAGCAGTTATCAATAAGTCACAACGTGTGCATTGAGAGCATCCTAAGTATCTAGCATCATGCTCACTTGTGTTTGACTTATAAAAGAAATGTTCTAACAGCACTGCAATGTATGCCCATTTGAACTATGGCTGGTTCTCCATCTCCAGTTCCCAGCTAATTTCCAACATTCTGTTTGTCTAACCTTAAGGCACCTCAGAACACTGAGTTCCCTCTCGTCCAATCAGGCCCCTTGTCCCCAGAGTGTACTGTACTTCTTGGCGCGCTTGCTCACCCCCAGCTCTTAATCCAGAGGGAAGAGGAGAAACTCAACCAGAGACCGCACCGCGGAGCAGCTGCGAGGTTAAGCTGCTCACTTGCCCTCCGTGCTTTTCTCTGAGTTCCAGATCCCTGGGGTAACACGGAAGGTTCAGGCTGTGCGAAAACGGAATCTGGCTGTTTTGGCATCCTCACCTTCCTTCCTCTTTGTACTTCTGGCAGGAAGTCACTAATAGAAGATGACACTTAAAAAAAAAAATCGGATTAACAGAAGGTTGCCTAAATCTCAAGCTTGGATCACAGTTTTCTGTTTGCCTAGAAGAAGCCAGTAAGACTGTGAAAGACTAGATGACATTAAATCATCTACTGAACAGATATTTTGGGAATGGCCTTGTCTATCGGATGCCTTACATTAAAATCAAACAGTATAAACACAGCATTTGAGCATTATAGAGCTGAGAAGTGCTGTAGAGCCTTTTAGAAAAGGTGTGTAGGATAAAGATCGGTGTGATGTGCTATGACACTTAATTCAGGCTTTCTCTGGGAGTTTGCTATTGTTTCTAGGTGACTGCAGTAAACGTTAAGACTTTGTTTTTCAGAGACTGAGAACTCCAAGGGACAAGGAGAAATCTCACTCTTCATTAACTGCCTCCAGATCAGACCATATGTCCCTCATTTTAGGGAGGCAGTTAGGAATTTATCTTAATTGTGTTCCTATACCCTGGGCACTGCTTACCTCCAATTATGTACTCTTGTTTTGAAGATAGTGGTGTGAGGGGGGAATTTGTTTCTTTCTTAGAAAAATGCTGAAGAAAAGTTAATAGTCTAAAAAGTGAAAACCTGAAACAGAGCATCAGATAGCTGGTTACTGTAAATAGCTAGCATTCTGGCAAGCAAGGTTACAAGTCTGGGTAGAGGAAAGGAGTAAGGGAAGTAAGTTTCCAGGCGGCTTCCAGGCACCTTATGTGTGCTTCGTAGAGGCTTACCTGGGTCCTAGAAGACCAGCTATTTGTGGAAACTGAGATCCAGCTAATAAATGAATGCATAGGTTCACATCTTTACATTTAGGCCCATCTGAATCGCAAATCGGAGTCCTTCCATCAAGTTGCTATACGCACCTCCAGTTGTTGCTCCCACTCCAGGCTTTTCTGTCCACCCCTCCCCCCAGTTCTGCATTCATGGTGGGCTTTATCCACATTACCATATTACATGTATTATCTGAAATAATCCCCACAGCAACCCATTTAACTCATTAGACAACCAAAGGCTCAGGAAGTTAAATATGACAGAGTGTTCAGGGACTAAGATAGTCCAGATGCCCCAACCCCGTGTGACCATGTCCCTGCTTTTTTCCCTTGTCTCACCATATCTGTTTGAGACTTTTGCAAAAAGACTTTCTGCATGTTAATTTTTCAGCTTTGTGGATTCCAAGACAAAAGAAAAGGAAGAGCTCTATGATGAAAGCAGCCATGTAAATAGAACTAAGAAGGAAGGAGAGTCACGAATTAGATGAAAAATATAATAAGGTTTAGAGAGATGAATAAATACTTTAAAAATATTTTTTCAGGTGCTTACTGTGTATCACAGCACCATTTTCTCTACTCAAGAATTTTACAGACCAATGGGGGAGAAAGACACAGAATAGAGAACTATAATTGGATGTCCATTCTACTTCCCCTCTCCCTACCAGCAAGTACCAGGTAGATATTTTTACCAATTTTATTTTCAAACTCTTCAAAGCTTGGCTCCTTTATATTTCTTCTAAATTCTGCTTAAAAACAGAAAAATTATTTTATTTCAGCCCATCTCTCTCTCTTAACATCACATCATATGTGGATAAAAGAAATTGTCACTTTCTAGCTTTAACTTGGAAATATCCTTAGCCAAACTCTCCAATTCATTAGGTGTATTTCCCACTTCCCACATTACTACTGACCAGAGTGGTGTCAAAATTTCTGCCACCACGTAACATCCATTTCCTTTTTCCTAGCTTCAATCAAAATTTTCTCAATGTCCTTTAAGACTTTTCTCTTCAAGACCAGTTTAGTTTTTTTGTTTTGTTTTGGTTTGGTTGTTTTTTTTTTTTTTTTTTTTTTTTTTTTTTTTTACCTACCACACAGCTCCAACGACAATGCACTAGTTTTATGTTATGACAGTGATCCAATTGAGGTACCAAGGGTTTGATGGGACTGGGTTTGATAAGACAAATAGAATCCTAAGAGTGATATGGAATAAAGGATGTGCTATAAGGATTAGATCTTACACATTTGTGAGAGCTGGTGAAAAAATCCATGGCACACTATTGCTTCTGAATCCGGTGGTAGGTATAAAGTCTCTGCAGATTATTCGGACTGATTTAGTTTCCTAGATGCTAAAACAAACATCATTCAATGGGTTGACTTAACAACAGGAATTTATTGGCTCACTGTTTCAGAGGTTAGAAGACTTGCTTCCTCCTGGAGTCGATATCATCCGGCTGGACTCCATCACTTGGCAATTCACATGGTGGTCTTTTCTCCTTTCTTTTCCCCAAGTTCCATTGACTTCTGGATTCTGGGTGCTCCTGTTGGCTTCTCTCTCCACCTCACTTTCACTCTATTTATAAAGGTCTCCAGTAATTGGGATTAAATCCTAACCTGATTCAGTTGGGCCATGCCTTAATTGAAGCAATAACTTGAGAAGATCTTATTTACAACAGTCCATGCACACCAGAACATGAGTGGAAACCGCTGGAATACACAAGCTGGCACACAACTCAATTCACATCCAGGACCAACAGTTACGAGAAAACACCTGCAGTGAGACAGGGGGGCGTTAAGGCAAAGTGGAACCTGTGTAGCCCCATAAGGGTCAGCTTTAACCTGGATTTCTCACTGCCCTCCAACTTTGCCAGTGCACATGACCTGCAATCAAAATTGGTGTCCTTTGCCACAGAGCTGGACACACTGGTCCAGGACTCACAAAGCCGGAGGAGAATATCCAGCGAGAGCCTGGGGAGCCAGAGATGCTGCAGGCACAGCTGCTGCCCCATATCAAAAGGTAAACCAGTAGAGCAGAGATAATGTGTGTGAATGCAGTGGCACCCGGCACTGTACAGCAACCTTTGGAATGTAATGACTTCCACCTTCCAATGAAATACATCTCAAGGCTTTTTGTTGTTGTTGTTCATTTGTTTCTTTTTCTGGAGTGATGCAAATATTCTAGAAAATTATGGTGATGAGAGCACACCTATGTGATGATATTGTGAGCCATTGATTGTATAACATGG
>PVIY010011871.1:43770-63922 GCA_004026745.1 Myrmecophaga tridactyla
TCTAAAGAAAACGTCAGCTGTGAATCCATGCAAAAGTCCTGCTTCATATTCTTTTTAAACAAGCTCCTTATCTATAAACTTTTTGTGCAGGTCACAGACACTGAAGTATGAGGATACATACTCACACACCAACAGACATGCCTGCAAACACATACGCGTGTAAACACACACCTCTTCGCTTTTGTCATTTTGCAGGCAGCACTGCTTAGAGGCATGTTGTTTTATCTAGCCATGAAGCAATAATATAAAGGCTTTTAGGGTTGTTTTTTTTTTTTTAATACTGCATCATTCCTCTAGATTATTTCTCCACTAGACCCTAACTTCCCTGAGGACCTCCTCTAAGTCTCAGTCATCTTTTTTATTTCTTATCATGATCTAAACAGTATCTAATGGACACTAGGTAAATATTCATTAAATGAATTAATGGTGTTGAATATAAATTATATTATTGGACAAAACCTTGGTTGAGTTTGTGTTGAGTGCGTGTGTGTGTGTGTGTGTGTGTGATGGAAGGAAGGGAGGAAAGGGTAGGGAAGAAGGAAGAAAATGAAAGAGGACATGAGAATATTTAGAGTATGGTTGTCAGCTTTCAAAGAATGCACCATCTAGAAGCATTGAAGGTTCTTGGCCACAAAAGCATACCTATGCATGTTATTCGATAGTAATTCTCTTTTTCTACAAAAAGTAGCTCCATGTAATTGATGACTGTAAAACTGAGGTTATGAGTAAAATGTGGGATCCAAAACGCAAGAGTACATCACAAAATTACATAGTCTAAGTTCTTCTTCTTCCCCTTACGTGTCTGCTTCTTCTTCCCTTACCCCCAACCCCACCATAAAAAAAAGGAGAATTGTAAAAACCTCTCTGCTCTTTAATGTTTTCTTTCTCCACTCTCTTTCTATAGCAGAGAATGGCTACCTCTTGAGTTCAACAGCTTCGGTATTTAGACCGTGAAGGCACAGGATCAAGAACAAAGGTCTAAATACTCTGACTTGATTGCGGAGAGAAAGGATTAAGGCCAATTGAAGCAGCATATGCACATTAAAGGGCAACTTGAGACCTCTTAAATTATTAATCATCCCTATTAATCACCAAGAGAAAGCAGAAATAAGTATTTCCTACTAAATGTTTCCTACTCAATGTATGATGAGTGAGAGGGTAACCCCTTTACATAACAATGAAGAATTTCAAATAGAATGCCCATGTCATTTAAAAGCTAATGGCCTAAAAAGGAGACTGCAAAATAGTGATTTAACAACTGAGAACAGAAATGAATGACATCTCTTAAGGAAAATTATACCAATGCTATTTTATCGAGGTCTGATGTGCCCCTAGGCTGGTGTGAAACCATACCTGAAAGAGAGATAATTATTATCTAATTGGACTACAAATTTATCTACATGGTACCAGGATATCTTTTTTAATAAGACCAAGGGATCAGCTTGAAGACTCTTAGTAAATTTCAGAGTAGAACTTTATTGAAAGAACTCTTACATCTAGGCCAAGCATCTAGTAACCAAACTTTGCTGAAAATCCCAAGTAATCCAGTAGGAAACAATGAAAAATAAGGTCATTTTAGAAGCAATTCTATAGGGCAGATATTTTTATACTCATTTTATTCTGAAATTTTTTGTGGTTTTAATGATTGTTAAAGTGTTGGAATTATTTCAAAAAGTAAACATAGAACTACATGATGTTAAATACATGAAAGTTATTGTGATGTTGACCCAGTTGTGAACCAAGTAATGATTCATAGGAAGACATAGGACTTGCTGAGACAACTTTGTCTGGACGAATTTCTGACCTGGAATAAGCTTTGCGGTTGACCTCCTATAAGAAAATGAAGTTTAGCTTTCACACAAAATGGCCCAAGAAAGGGCTGCAGGCAGGGAAGAAGAGGCCTCTGTCCTAAGTCTAGAATTGGCGCCAAACAAGTAGAAACAAGTTTTGATAAATAACAGCCAGGGTCATTGATATGTAAAATGTAATCAAAAGCAGGAACCTTCCATGGGAAATTTGAATTGGTTAGATTATCTGGATATGCTGTAACTTCTGGAGTGTCCAATCAGGGGAGAAAGAGGGGAGGGGCCTGCATGCTAGGTTTAGGATAGAAATACCTGCGGCATTCTATTGTTTGGTGCACCCGCCACCATTTTTTCGGGTGGGCTCTCGTTCTTGCAAGATCGTGAGTAAATTCTTTTCTTTTCCACAATCGGGTGAGGGCTTATTCTCTTTCAAGTACAGTGTTCTTTCTAGCATCCATCACTCCAACAGAGTCTGGCTATGATCATACATTCCCCAGCCTTGCTTGCAGTACCGTGTGGTCAGATGGCTGAATTGTAAACAGTTAGATAGAAGTGGAAGTTACTGAGTGGAACTTCCAGCAAAGCTCTTTAAAGGGGACTAACATGGCTGGCACATTGTTGCCCTTCACTGTTAAAAAAAAAATTAATAGACTTTAATTTTTAGGGCACATTTAGGTTTACAGAAAAATTGCACAGAAAGTATAGAATTCCCCAATACCCTCACACCCCCTACCTTGCTATATAGTTTCCCCTATTATTAACATCTTGCATTAGTGCAGTGCATTTATTATAATTGAGGAACTGGTTTTGATATCTTATTATTAAAGTCCATAGTTTAGACTACGTTAGAGTTCACTTTGTGTGTTGTACAGTATGCGTGTAAGTTTGACAAATGCATAATGTCATGAATCCACCCTTACAGTGTCAGACAGAATCACTTCACTGCCCTAAAAATTCTCTGTTACTCCATCCTAGCCAGTCCCCCTCCCAACCCCTAGTAACAATTGACCTTTCCACAGTCTTTATAGTTTTACTTTTTCCAGAAGGTCGTATATTTGGAAACAGACAGCATATAGACTTGTCAGCCTGGCTTCTTTCACTTAGCAATGTGCATTTTCCTTCACTTTTCCCTTATATGTCGGCTCTTGGAATCATTTTGAGAGCGTGAGAACAAAAAGTCACACCCTAAATATGGAGGAACAAAAAGCTAAAAGGAAATTGGCTCTGTGGAGAAACTGTGAAGGTTCCATACCAGACTGGACTTCCTACTTCTAGAGAGAAAAAAATAATGATTGGGACTTAAGGTTTCTGTTATTAACAATTCCTAACAGGGAAACCCAGGAAAGACACCTCCAATGGAACACACAAGTATTTATTATGTTCTTCTTTGAAAGATATTCAAGATTTTCAACCTTTCCTAGGAAGTAAAAGTGACAGTTTATAATGCTGAACACGAGTGACACTGTGGGACTTAGTTCTGATATGTGTGTTTCTGTCAATGCTGGGTGGCATTGAGTCAATAGAAATATGAGTTATTTTATTTAAGTCGTCACTTCCTTGGTAGCCCAAATTTAAAGCAGAACAGTTCATGCTGAGAACTACGGCCCATATATTTCTTTTAAAGGAGTGAATTTCCAGTTTTTCAGGTCATATATTTGGTTCTGGGTAACCTTGCCTAAAGTGTCATTTATATGTAGATACTTGAGTGAATAAGAGCATGATGTCCTGATAAAATTCAGATTTTTTAGGGTAATACATTATGTCTGTCTTTGGCGCTGATCACTGGTTCTTCCAGATATTATTTTGTTCATCCCCATCAATTCTACCCCTCTTCCTAAATACTCACCTGAACTAAAACTTTTTGTCTTAATAGTTGGGTAACAGCAGACTTCTCCCCATTACTGAAAAGAATGTTGCTGGCTTCCTGTTTAATAAATGATGATGAAGAGAGGCAGAAGGTAAGGCGGCAGTGATCTTACATTTGAAAATGTGGCACATGCTTTACTAAAAAAGGCTAAAGATGAAAGATCTCTAAGTGTCTTTGTATCCATCTATTGTCTGATGTCGGCGACGCTGACTCACTGTGCTGACGGCAAGGGGAAATCCTGCATTTCCCTCTCTGGGGATTTTGGTTTAATCTTACTTAAGAGAGGCAGCCACTTTATTGTTCTGCTGGAGCCTTAGTGCCACTAATCCAGACGCACTTGTGCCAAGTTTCAGGTGGCCTCCATAAATCATGTCACTGGAATTCTGGACGTGACTATTTCCTCGACACACAGTAGCATTGTGTTTGCACACATGTGAATCTTTCTACTGACCTGGAACAGTCTGGCCAAGTCTTTACAGGGGACGTCTTCCCATGTTTATCTAACATTCTTAAGGAGAGTTCATTTCAGCGTTTTCATTATATTAGGAAAACTTTGTGTAGGTTGTCCATTTATTTCATCCTATTAAGAAAATACTTTGAAGATTGTCAATTATTTACTATAATATGTATCCAATACTATTCTAATCAGTTTGCACAGAGGACGCAAAGATGTTTAAGGAGATGACAAGAATAAGAAAAACAACTTGAGAACAATATAACCTTGCCCTTACCTAATTCCTCACCCATATAACTTCAACTGTAGACCATTAAGTCTTCAGACAATGAAGCTGAATGGGCCATAGTCAAGGTAGAAGTCACTGAGAAGATGAGTGGCTCCAGGAGCTAAAGGTTATTTATGTTCTAAACTGGGGGTGAGAGGAGGAGAAGAAACAGTAATTCCCTGGAAAGGAACAGAGTGTGAAAAAGCTTGGAATCAAAACTGAATATGTATTGGTAGGGAAAGGGAAAGGATAATTGTGTCTAAAAAAAAGAGAGAATTAGCAGCGCTTTAAATAGCTTGGATGGGCAACATGATGGGAGGTGTTTGTGCTCCATTCACTAGGAAACAGAGACCATCTAGAGAAGCTCAGAGATACATCTTCTCAACATCTGCAAAAACAACGTTGTAGAAAAGAAATTTGGCGAGTGTCCATTGAATATTAAGATAATGCTTGCAATACAAATGAATAATTAAATTAAAATTTAATGTACAGATGTCTAAAATTACTTAGAAAGCTGAGCTGTTTACTTACATTAAAGAATCCATTTATGGGCAATTAAGAAGCTGTGTTCAAATTAAATAACAACGAAACTGGTAGTGTTATTGGACAAAAGCGCTGGATTCTTTTGACTGGTGCACTCAGATGGCCAATTCCTGAGACCAGGGTTTCAAAAAGAGAAAAAGTTTATTTTTGCTAGGCATGAAGCAGGAGATCAGATGGCTTGTTGGCCTAAAAATCTGTCTTTCCAAACTGCAGCAATTCTGATAGCTTTAGAGCATTAAAAGATGGGCAGGGTTAAGGCTAAACACAGCGGCCCCTGATGATGTAACTAAAAGTGATCTAATTATTGAGCATGCACAGATTGATTACATGTTTATTCACAGACATGTGTAAGAAAATGGCAAACTTAATATAATAATGGATGTGATTTGTAGTATTATACTGAGGTTTAGGTTACTTATAGGTTACTGCATGTGGCAGACAGGCCCACTTTGGTTCGATCCAGTTTTGGTTATCAAGATAACTTTGGACTTGGAGTGGATGAGTTCTGGGCTGACACAAGACCCTTCATTAATAACATTAGGGGCTGTCTTTAGTCATCACAAGACTCTCAAGTTCAAAAACTGGATAAACGGGTAAAGTGAAGGCCAGACACAAACCTTTTACAAACACAAGGGCACAAGACAAGGGCTATACAGTCATCATCAGAGATCAAGGCAGCTGGACTATAGTTCAAAGATTTCAGGTATTTCCCTCCGTCTACTTCAATATTCCAGGAAGTAAAAAGTAATAACTATATAATAATTCAGTAATCATAATCATCCCTTGAATCCTAACTTCTCAGTAAGAACAAAAGAAATTATTTCTTTAGTACTCTGATAGTACTGATAAGGAATTTTCTATTGTCCCTGTTATCTTAATGAGCGCATACTGACATGGAAAGCCTTATACATATAGTTTAATTTCTCTTTAAAAATTCCACGTAATCTAGACTTAAGGAAGATCTTACACTTTGTTTCTCTGAATTAGCATGCTTTTCACCGTTATAGGCAAACCCTGGGTTAATAGTCAAGGTTGTAGTTAGTTGGCAAACCATTATCTTTAGGGATATGATTTAAAAAGATCATTGCAATAAACCGAACTTCTTGCTTACGTCCACTGCATAGAATTGTTTTCCAGATCACTTTGCGGTTGGCAAATATTTTTGTCAGTTTGCATGTAGGAAGATGAGAAAATACAGTTATTTGATAACTTTGAATTCATTTTATTCATGTTACAGCTTCTCTCCCTTTACCATTCCCACCCACATCATTTTTGTTTAGCGTATTATCAACTATTTCTTCAGGTTGAATGAGCTATCCTTTAAATCTTGTAAAAGTTGCTGGATGTAATTTTTCTTGTTTTGCTGTCTTGGTTATTTCCCACGATGCCATTTCTTGGTGATATCTGACTCTCATCTGTCATTTTAGAGAAATCTAATATTACAAAATCTTCCAATATTCACCTTTTGGGTATTGTGGACACTACTCAGAACTGCCAGAACTCCTGCAAAGTAATGGTCAGAAGTTTCTACTGCAATAATTTTCTTTTTATTACTATATGAAGCACCTTTATGCAAGGGCTTTAAAGGTAAAACACAGCCAAATCTCTGGATATAACTTCTCTCAACTTGGAAGAGAAATGATGGTTTCATTCTCAATTAAGAAAATGTTTTGGTTGAATGTAACCTTTTAGTTTCCAAATTTTCTATTTGCATGTAATATATATATTGCAACGTCTTGTTCTGACATTAAAGTTAGTTTTAAGATTAAAAGGTTTTTTAGTTATTGCATCTCTTGCTGACATGATTTGAATTGCCAATGCTAAAATAGATCACTGTTGAAAATAAACTGTTCTTCTATTCTAACCTTTTCAATATACCTTTTTCTCCTCTTGACTTAGAGGAACAATTTTTCTGTTGTATTTTCTGACCTCCACGATTACCTCTACCTCTGAAGACACTTAGCATTTATAGTCTTTAGAACATAACTTGGAGCTTAATAGATTCTGCTCTACATTCTTTTGGGATTTGATTTGTTAGTTTTCTTTAACCAATAGCTTGCATGTTTGCAAAGACTATGTCATCAACTTTTGCAATTCTACAGAGCTTAGTATGAGAATGAGCCTATGGTAATCGCTTTTTGAATTAGTAGAGGGCTTCATGGTTTTCAAAGTGCTTTTAGAGTATGATATAATTTTTAAGAGCAGAAGTTTGGGAGTTTCATAGTCTCTGGTTATATTTACATCTTTATCACTTCTCCTTGGGTAATATTGGGCAAGTAACTATCTTTCCCCAGCTGTCATATGGGGAGCATGGTCCTGCCTCCATAAATAGCACTGTTGTTGTGGGGACTGAATTGAATGAAAACTATATATTACAGAACTTAGCACATAGCGTTCAATACACTCAGCCATTTCTGTTAATGTTGCTATGCCATTGAGTACCACAATAGCTTTGTGAGGCAGGGAGAGCTTTGCATAGGAGTTTTCATACTACGTATTTTAGAGATGAGAGAAGAGTGTACCTACAGGGGATGTTCAGTTTAAGACAAAACTTGAGTGTAGGAATGTTGAGTAATATCACCCTGTTGAGAAATCAAATACTTTGAGCAAGTATGGAAGAGAGCTAGGTGTTTCACACATTTCCACTTTCCAGATTTATAAGCATAAGAGTAAAAGGGCTAAAATATTCCTGTAAATTAATTCCAATAAAAATGTGTGCTTGAATTCTGTGCTTATTATGCATAACAGCTATGAAAATAACTTCTGTGAAAAAGCTGTTTAACTTTTTTTTTTGATGGAAAAATAAATAGAGACAGAAGGTAAGCTAGAAGCTGTCTAAAATGTAAGACACAGATGTTTGGCATATGCTGTTTACAGCTATTATCATTGCCCAGTGACAGATAAGGAAGATGCACTGCCTTCAGAATGCTTTGAGTTTTGCTGTGCATTTGATTGACCACATATTCCTCCCAGAGAAGCAATAAGAGAGTTTTAAAGATTACGTTTGCATTTTTAACACCTTCATAAGAGTGGGTTAGGTGATGGCTTTGCATCCTTTTAAACAAAAGCAAAGATATATTTTTAAGTGTTTGGCTACAGTTACACTGTGTAAGGAGTCTCGGGCTCCTTATTGTCTCTGGTCTCTGGCTGGATCCCCGCTCAGCAAACCAACAACAAGAGAAACTGGACTGTCTCACCACAGAAGGGCATGGGAGGAAAAGTCATAGGTTTTTGAGAAGGGACCTTAAGAGGACACCTCTTCTGGGTATCTTGCTTCAGACAACGAAATAATTCAATGCTATTTTACATTTGGGACAACTAAGGCCAAAAACTGGGTAACTTGATCAAGGCTCTTGGTAGGTCTGTATAAGTAAGAATACTACAAAATCAGCGTAAACTTCAAAGTCTGTGAGTTTACAATGCTTCTCGGCAACCCATCTACTTCAGATGAAGGTATGAATGATGGAAACCACTAAGAAACTAGTAGGAGATGTGACATCCCCCCAAAAGAAACTGAATTTTAGGCATTCTAGCTTAGCTATTTTGTATCACATTTAAGAAGACAATTTGCTTGCCAGATTGCTTGTCAGATTAACGCCATTCATTTAGATGACATCTTAATACTTCAGGAGAGACAGGTTCCTCTATGGTCCTGGAAACTCTTTTTAATGGGTCAGAATCATAACATTTCAGAGACTACCATTTGATTACTATGCAATCCAGAAGAAACTGTTTTCTTCTACTGCTTCTTGCAGAAAAGACTCTAGACAAGGTTTGGATCTAACGACAGAAACAGATGCAAACAGATCCAAAGCCACCAGCATTTTTCCACCTCTGGATTAAGGGGAAAATAGGTGAGTTCTGACTTTAAGCAGCATAATCAGTTTCCTTTACAGTATAAACATAGAGTCCATGAAAGTTCCTATGATTTGGTGCCTGCAGAATTCATCCTAACAATGATTATTTATTTTACAGATCATGAGGCCTGTTTGTGACTAAGGAAGGTCCTTATCTGTAAAACTCAGGAGTTTATATTGGGCACCTATAAGACAAAGAAATGATTAATGTCTCTCATATATAAAGACATCTTAGGTAGTAGCAAGAAAAAGATCAATTCCCAACAGATAAATGGGTAAATGATAAGTAACAGGCAATTTACAAAAGGAGAAATACAAATGGCCAATAAACATTTTGGAAAAGTGCTCATCCTCACTAGCAATCAAATAAACGTTAATTGAAAAAAGTATTTAACAGTTTTCATTTACCAAATTGGCTAGTATGTAAAAATACTTAAATCACCATTTGATGAAATATTCAGTCCTTACCTTACTGCAATAGTGGAAGAGAAATTTGATAATAAATATCAATCATCTTAAAAAGATTTTTATTTTTGTTACAGAAATTCCACTTTAGAGAATTCATTTTATATGAGAAATAAAAAGTTACTTCTGAAAATGAGTGTTCTTTGTAGTGAAAATTTGGAAACCTTGCAACTTTCTAACTACAGAGGAGTTGTTAAATCATAGGACAGTTTTATGATGGAATATTATAGTGTGATTAAAATTATATCCTCAAGGTATTATTAGTACGTTCATGATATATGCAGTAAGAATGGAAGATTTCCAAAAAAAATACACTTTCCTTTTTTTCGTTAAAGATGATTTACATGGAAAGTTACTGAAAGCATAAAGTCCAATTTTAATACCAGGTTTCTACAGGATATGGACATGTGCTTGAATTTATTTTATTTTATTTTTCTATTTTTTTGAGGAATATGAATTTACAATCAGAGAAAATAAATATTATTTCCCAAAAAGAAACGGGGGGGGGGGTGGTGGTGGAATAGAATGATCTCTTAAAATCCTATTACTAGAATGAGCTTATTAACACATTGTCGCCCACTAAAGCAGTTCAGTTAATCTCGCATGGCTTAACTCTAAATCAAAGAGAGGAAGGAAGTACACATTTTGATTTAGTAGGATATGGAATCTAAAATTTGGGGAGGCATCAGCACCTTATTAGATGAGAGCATAAATGATATGTGCTGGCCAGGAGTAGCAAGAGACACCTTTTCCATTTTTCCTGCCAAACTCTGGGTGCAGAGCTTTAAAAGGCTTAGTCTGGTGCAGTGGTTCTCCATTTTTAAAAACAAGATCCACAGTAATAAATAAGTTTTACATAGCAACACAGCGCATACAAGTACAGGTGCATGCATACACACATGCAAATGAAACAAAAGTTCCAAACACGCTCACAGAAGTTTACCACCCATACAAAATGCAGGTATTTTCTATCTCACACATCTAGTTATAATAGTATTAGAACTTTGCATTGTGAAGGAAGCTCAAAATATCATCAGCGCAAAAGAAGAGAAATAAGCACTAGAGAAAGAAGAAAGACCCAAATCTCCAAGTTGGCTTAATTCATTGACTTCAGTGAAGAAAATATTTACACTTTTATTCATATTTGTTTTTATTTCAACCTCTATTTATGTGTCTGTTTTATAATGCATATTTTCGTCCAGTGCATGTATATAATTTATAAATAGGCAAATAGAAGTGTGCTCAATTTTTTTTTCTTGATAAGCTCTGTGACCAATGAAGGTTGCAGAACATGGTTATGGATTTTATGTTCAAAAGTCATTGAGAGGGGAAGAGATTTCTGGGAAATATGTAGTTAAGAAAGTTCCTGGGAAAAGAATATTATTTTATTTGAACTTTGAGATATTGTTATATTTGGCCAGACATATGTGTAAAAGATGCCATGTAGAGGTCAGGTGCTCAGGGGATCAAGGTGAAGGACAATGGGCAGAGGGGTCTTGGAGGATCCAAAGAAAGATGAGAATCAATTCTTGAGTTAAGACAAAAAACACAGGAAAAAAAGGGTGGAAAGATTTTTAGAGATTATGATTTCCACCACTTTTCTTTCACTGGTGTCTTAGAAACTGTGGTGGGTGCTCTCCATTTCACTCTCCAGATTTCTCCATTCTTCTCTACCTGCTTAATGACCCAGGAGGGTGATCCACAGAATGAAGGAATGGCTTCCCTTATCCCTTGTCTTCCCTTTGGATTCTTCATTGGTGTGAATGGTGGTCATCAGAATACAAGAGAAAAGGAGAAGAGTGAGTTTGGAGTTTTTACTCTCATGGATTTCTCATGCCAAATTCCCATAGTGCCTATGTCTCTTGCAAAAGGCTACAAGTCATTTCAAACTTGACAGGACCCTTGAGTTCTGGGCTCCAGAAACTGTTCCCTTTTCTAACCCTACAGACCTGGTGGTAAGAGTTTTCCTCTATTGCTAGCCCAGCAATAGCAAATTATTCTGTATTGGTTTCCCTGAATTATGTTCAGAACTGTGTGAGGAAAAAAAGTTCTTTTATTAAATGCTCCTCGAATTGCCCTATTTGAGTGCGCCATATACTTCCCGCTAGGGTCCTGGCTGATACAGGTGAAAACGGGTAAGACTGGATTTCTAGAAGGCAGACTGTGGAGCAACTGCAGTCTGAGTATTTGAAGGCTGGACCAGCAGAGGAAAAGAAGAGAAAAGGCCATTTCTAAACAGTAATCATATGCAGAAGGGACCCAGGAAGGAATGGCACAGTCATGTCTCATGGTCCAGCCCAGGAAGAGAACAATGAAGAGGAAGACAAAGAGGACTCTTAAGGTTCTGGCAATGTTCAGTGTCTTAATCTGGGTGGTCAGTTCACAGGTGTCCATTTTATTGTTTATTCATATAACTGTACATAGATAATTTTTACAGTGTATGTATTGCATATTTCACAATAAAACACCTGGACAGGGAGGGCAAATGATTGTAGGAATGTTGAGTAATATCACCCATAGAGAATCCATGCCAACTGGATGTTTAATGTGTATTCTATGATATTTTCTGTAATTTAGTGTTCATCCTAAGACTGTGAAGAAGAAATATTCAGAGAAATATCCAGATATGCCCAGGAGTATACGAAAGTGATATATGCTAGCTGGCAAAAATCTGTGAGACAATTTAACCAGAAAAAAGAATGGAGGATTTCTCAGATTGTGGTACTTCCCTTTGCTAAACATCCTTTCTTGTCGTTACAAATCAAGTTGTGAGCCATGAGTGTTTTTAATAAATAATTGTTGTTTTCAGAAAAGAAGTCTGTAATCATTATTAGGAAATGTTAAAGTTCATTGAGTACAAAATGAAAACTAATTCCAACTTGTGAAATAACCTTAAAATATAAAGCTTTTAAATATGTACTGTATTTTTATCAATATGGCTTTACAAAAGCAAAGAAAATTTTCAATTCCTCTCACTTATCACAACAGTGCAGAATGCTTATAAAAACCTAAGTATGAAATTTGGCTTTATATCTGGTTCCTAACAGAAAGTTCACCAGTATATATATATATGCATAAAATCATAAAAGTATGAATCATATTCATAAAAGTATGAAATTTGGCTTTATATCTTGCTCCTAACAGAAAGTTCACCAGTATATATATATATACATAAAATCCCCTTGAGATTGACCTAGCAATGGAGGCTAGTTTCTGGGATAAAAACAGTAAAGTGTTTATGATGCTCATTCTCTACTGAGGCTATAAATGGGTAGGGGCATTATTATTAAACTCCTTCGAATTGGATTTTTTTCTCCGACAATTCACATTTACTGCTGTTGGTTTCATTTTAAAGTCAATGCGAATTCAGATGTGAGGAAGGAAATACTTTATTCATAGGAACTTTCTGCAGTGATTTATACATGAATGCTCTGGGCAAAAAGTGAGATGAAAGCTACTTTATTCCCCATTTAGAATATTTTTCCCACAGTTCATATGTAAAATTCCTTCTCACTGTGGTTATTGAGTTAAGAGCCACGTCAAAAAGAATCATTGGAGAGGTGCTCTCTGCTTGGACTCAGTTCCATCCTACTGAAGAAGTTGCTGAAACAGAAGGTCAACCAAGATGACTAGAAAAAGATACACATAATATATAGTCTGACTTAATTTCTCTGAGGGATGGAGGGTTCAAAGTTTGTAGCAACTGTACAGGTTGGATTTTGAAGACCTTAAAAACTAGAGAGAAATGTTTATCATTTTTCACGTAATTATAAGAAGTCATTATACGTTCTTGAGAAATGGAATGATCCAGTATATGTAGGCAGAGGAAATATTTATGAAAATTCATCTGATAGCAGTGTGGCATTTGAAATGCCAGTACAGAGAGGCCAAGCTTTTGGAATAATCCATAGCTGGGACATAAGGAGAAAGGATAGATGAATTTGAGTAGTGATTTAAAGAAAAAAAAACAGGAAGACGTTGGTGGAAAGATGGACAATTAAGAAGGGAAGAATAAAGTTTAATTATAAATACTGGCCTTCAAGATTGAGAAGATGGTGGACAGAATAAAATGATTGGGAAAATTTTTGTGATTTTCATATAGATGGGTAGAAATGACCAGTTTCATTTGAACATGTTGAGTTTGTGATGACGGTGGACATCCAATTAGATGCATTTGGTAGGTAGGGCAACTGGCACAGAAGTCAACTATGTGAGAGCATTTAGAGCAGCTAATCTTCAAAAGGAATTAGAACAAGAGAGAAGAGCAGAGGGAATACGAATTGCCTTTAGTGAAAGAGAAAAATGTGCCACTAAACCAGAGCAAAGAAATAGGGAGAAAGTCATTCAGAGAAACAGGACAGTACAATGCTAAGGAAGCAGGGATGTGATTTTTAAGAAGTAGATGGGTATGAGGGTCAAAACTTTTATTAATATCAAGGATTATGTACATGGAGAGTATACCAAAATTGAATGGAACAATTGAGTTCATTGTTGGGGATGGGATTTAGGGTGAAAGCCAGTACATGGAGCTGAAGGAGGAGTAGAATGCCAAATGAAGGAATTAAAGGCAGACCACAGAGTCAGCAATGGGCAGGGAGAAGAAACTAGATAGTGTGAAGTAGGATTGCAGCTACAGAGACAGTATTGCTTATTTTAGATTTGGGATGTCTTAGGCATGGGACAACTTTTGAAACAGGCCAAGAGGCTACAGATTCTCATATAAAGCACCGCCATGGCCTGAGATACCAGCATGAGCCTCAAAATCAGATTTTCGACTTTATGTTGTGGCTTGAAATGTGAGCTTCAAATATTGGCTTATATTAATCAGAAAGAGAAAGAAGAAATGCTAAAATACTCTTTGTACTCCCTTTAATTGTACAAGACAGCCTCACAACCTCCTTCTAAATGCTCAGAAGCAGCCCCTGCAGAGCCTACTTACTTCCTGCTCAAACTGCAAAGACAAACTGGAACCAGATGCGTTCTGACCTTCTGAAAAACCTACACAGAGGCAGGAGGCCATAGAATACTGTTTAAATATAGCCCACGTGTCACTAATGCAGACCCTCATTTTCCATGATGCACCTAAGAAGCTAATGCCCAGCCAGCTGCAAAGGCCCCAGGCTAGAATTTTACAAAGAACATGTTCCCCTGAAAGGAGAGCCTGTTCTTTGCACAGATAAGTCACTGAATGGTCACTCTCCTCCATGGAGGTGCTTCTAGGAGAAATATGACATATAATTTTGATGCTTTTTAATTTTTTCATAATGAATGGAAGAAATGGAGATAGGCTCCGAAAAAGTCAGCTTTCAGAAACTAGAAAAAATATACAAAATGCTATTTTAGTATTTTTGTTTTGTTTGCATTTTGTTTTGTTTTTAGCATGACTCAAGCGATAGACTCTGCCATTTCCCTTGTGGCTCATCCAGTGTATCTCTCAGTTGGGAGATTTTAAAATTCAACTTTAGCATATTTCTTAATTTCTTTCCATGGTTTCTTTTAGACCACTTGGCAATTTTCTTTCTTTTATTTTCTGCCTCGTTCCCACACAACACACATATACATGTACATATACCACAATCTCTCTCTCTAAACTTAAAGGATTTGGGCGATGGTTTATTTTCACTTTCAAGTTTCAATTCAACAAGTGTGTGCTTAGTACCAAATATGCACTAAGCTGTCATTTTTTGTTGATGTTTTATTTCGAGAATAGCTATATTCTTGGAGGAAATGAAAAAGGACACTTGTAAAAAGAAAATAAAAAATATAAAGAAGAAAAAATTTTAAGAGTCTTTCTGTTCCCATCATCCGAACATAACCGACATTAATCATTGCTTAGTTACATCCCTTCATGCATATTTCTAAAAATGAATACATATGCTTATAACTTTGCTAAATGGAATCAAATGTATCTTTCTATAAGCAGCTTCTTTCACTCAATGTGACATGATGTCTGAATGCAGCACTATACAATAATTTTTAATAGTTGAGTCACATTGCATGATGGAGATAAATTGTCATTTCCTTAACTGATCTCTTTCTCTATTGAAAACGCAAGAAATGAAATTATACATAAATAGTTTTTCATGCAACTATCTTTAAAATAGTTATTTTTCTGGGAGACTAAACAGTTTCTAAAGTTACTCCATATAAATCCTAAGATGAGGTGCAGAGAAGTCTCATGAACCCCTCCCCACATACCAGGGAGAGGGAGGGGGAGAGGAAGAGTGAGAAGAAGGAGAAAGAAGTTTGATGCTTCCTTTTCCCACCCTAGCCTGACTTAAGGGCTTGAGAATGATCTTTAAATAAATGATGTGTTATCATGGAAGCTACTTTTTTGGTGCTTGCTACTCCAAGCAAATGAATTAAGAACAAAGGATGGACATTACACGGAGGCAGATTATGGTTCAATACAGGAAAGTACTTATTTTTAAGCAGAAAAGTTTATTTCTTTTTGCTTAAAAGTCCAGATCATCTAGGACTGGTTTGGTGACTCTGCCATTACCAGGAACCCAGGTTCTACCATTCATCCTCAGTAGTGGCTTCTACCTTCTAATCCAAGATGGCTGCTTTGGCTCCAGTCATCATGTCTACCTTCTAGCCAGCAGGAATGGAAACATCCATCCATTCACCAAAAATTGATCACATCCTACACTTAATAGCAAAGGAGGCTTAGACCATTCTTCATACTCATGACCATATTTTATTTATCTGTCCACTAGTTGATGAATAACTTTTGTGTCATTTTCATATTTTGACTATTGTGAATAATGCTTCTGTTAACATCTGTGTACAAGTCTTTGTGTAGACATATATTTTCATTTCTCTTGTTTAAACACCTAAGAGTGGAATTACTGGATTATATAGTAATTTACATTTTCAAGGAAATGAAAAGCTGTTTATCATAGCAGCCTCCTCATCTTATATTCTCACCAACAATGTATGAGCATTCCAGTTTGTTCACATCCTTGTCAGCACTTGTTATTTTCCATCTTATTCTTATAGTCATCCTAGTGGGTGTGAAGTGGTATCTCCTTGTGGTTTTGAATTGCATTTCCCTAATGACTAATGATGTTGAGCATCTTTTTATGTGGTTTTTTGGCCACTCATATATCTTCTTTGGAGAAATGCCATTTCAAATCCTTTGCCCATTTTTAAATGAGCTGTGTCTTTATTGTTGAGTTGTAGGAGGTGTATTTTAAAACACTGTATTAAATGAGATAATATAGCTATAAAAGTGTGCTGAAAATTGTAAGCACGAGAAATTAAAGCAGATACCATTATTACGATGTAATTATGGGGGAAATTGTGTGGTAGATTATGTGGTGAATTCCTAGGTCTTAACTATATTGGAATTGAAGCTGGATGACAACTTTTCTGAAATTATAAGGTATTGCGATTTTAGGTGGAAATATGAACAGGCTCATTCCTTATGTATTACTGGCATACAAATTTCTGAGATTCCAAAGTGGGAGATAGTATTGACACATACTTAACCTCACTTCCTCCTCCCTACACTCTTCATCCCCAAAGTGTATTTGCATTTTCATAACCAACTTTGAAAAATTTACATTTTTGGCAGATCCTTGGCAGGTGGGTGGACAGAAATATCTGTGATAGCATTTAAATATGGGCGTATTTAAATGCTACTTTTTTCTAATCACTATTTATATGATATGTTTCCAACTCAGATTTCATGGACCTAAAACTTAGGGGTCACTGGAGAGTTGAGGAATCAATAACCACAGGAAGAATCATGCACATTCTAATATTCTATTATATCCCCAACTATAAATTATACAAGATAGAATATGCTAGACATCAAGGCACATGTAAACAAAGGTTGTCAATCACAAGTACTAGAAGAGGGGACAAGATACATATACTAATTTTAATAGTGATTTCCTTACAACAGCCCCAAGAACAACTGTCCTTCCAGAAAAAGCATCCCTGCCCAGCTCCTAGGAACCAGGACCTATCAGCATGATGCATATACTCTTGATTGCAGGGTTCTTAGCCTAGTTCATACAAGTAACTTGATGGAAAGTAGTATTATCTCACCAAGCAGAAAAAGGCCTCGCTGGTCAGAAGTGAAGATTGTACTTGGAATTTCATATCTCCCAAGTTAGAAACTTTTTGAAATAAACCTTTGGCTTTTTAAATAAAAGAAATATTCACATCAAATAAGGAGCAAAATGCACATACTTTCTCAGGGGTCTCTTTGTCACCCACTATTAGCTTCTGAGCCATTCTTGGCAGAATATGCTGAGATCAAAGTACAATAATAAGTGTGCACGTACTTTGAAGAGGTAAAGACTATCCATGTTTAGCAATGATAGTGATGATCTCCATCTTCTCTACCCTGAAAAGTTTCCAGGTTGTGGGGAAGAACCCAGGAAAAGGAAGAGTCCTCCCCGCCCCCCCCCCAAAAAAAAAACAGAAAGAATTTTCATTTGCCTATAGCTTTTGTTTGGTTTTGAAGTGTGTCATATCCTGAAATAGTGTATGAGTCTCTTTTCAAAACACCAGCAATGGTTTCGTGTTGCCTAATGCTGGTACTTTTCATTGGAGTACTCTTACCTCAAAGGCTGTTCCATTGTAAGTAAGAAGTACTTAAAGTTCTAAGATAAAGCATCTTCCTGCAGCTTGGATGTACCGGAGTTTTGGTAAAAGAAAATCACTATTGTTATAGGAAAAGAAAAATAAATGTCATGGGGTAGAATGCAACACTCATATACATTTTTTCACTTATTTTTCAAATCATCCATACATTGTCAGGATAAAACTTCAAGAGGATTCCTCTTTGGCCTTTATAGCTGAATAGTAAAAAAGAATGCTCAACAATTCTCACCATTCTTTGGGACATTTCTGTGTAAAATTCGAAAGCCATTTACCTAGGAATAGAGACAACCCCCAAGTCTGGTATCCAAAACCTTTCATATTGTGGCCTCAATATTCCATTTCTAACTTGTTCCACTACCTTCTATCTGAAATCTGAACTCCAGCTGGTATGCCCACTGCCTCGTTATCCCTCAGGCCTACAGTATCCCCCAATAAGTTTCCCCTCCTAGGATGCTTCCACCACCTCCCCCTATTTGCCTTCTGTTTTCCAAAGTTCATCTTGAATAAACCCATCTATAGTCCCCAATCCCTTAAGGATCTTCCTCTCCTCTCTACCGCATCTGTGGTTTCTTTCATGTCATTGGCCACTAGTGGCAAAATATGTCAGTTAGTTACAAAGTGTATGGCTTCATGTTTGGACTTTATTTATAGACTATTCAACTTAACTGAATATTCACAGACAGGAGGGCTTGTACTATCTTTCATAACTCATAGATCTTAACTTCATAACTGTAACAGATTACAGTACATGAAAAGCATTTTTGAGGTCATCGAATCTAACTTTCTCATTCTATAGGTAAGAAACATTCTCATTCTACAAAGTTAGAAAACTGGTCACTCGATGAATAAATGATAGAAAGAATGAGAAATTCTGGAGGAGAAGACAGAAGAGTGTTTCACTGGGCCTTTCTCGTTTTAGTTCTGATAGAAAGTAATTTTAAATTAAGCCCCAGAATTTGAGAGAGAGCGAGAAAGACTTTCACTATGGTTTGTAGCACTAGATTGGGTCAAAATACTGAAGCCCTGAATACTAGAAAGGATTGTTTCACTGAAGCCTCTGAGGATCTCTGATGTTGATCAACAAGAGGTCTGGTGTTTCCTGAATGCAAACAGAGTGCATTTTCCATGTCAATTCCCTCATCTATACCAAGCACTAGTTTGGCCTTCATTTCTAGGATGAGTTTATTTGGGGATTTTTACCCATTCACATGTAAGACCTTAAAACCCATGTGAACTCTCTGATGACTCCTTTATTTTCTCAACTATATTTACATCACCACTAAATATGCTTGTTCAGGTGTTTCACACCTCCTTTACTTAGTGTGATGTCATTTGAGGAGTTGGTGGAAGGTGAGAGTTGAAGGAAATTCAAATGGTAGAGATAGGAAACAAGGTGTATGGCTGCTATTACATAGCTTGTGATAGCAGGTGATATTCATTCCTAATGCTCTTTAGAAGAATAATAGCAGATACCTATATCATTATAACAATTGGTCTATTCACCTTCTTAACTCATTTAATCCTCATAGCATTCCTCTGAGATTGGTACCATAATAAAAAACTGGAGGAGGCAGGGAAGAAAGGTAAAAACTCAAGCAAGTAAGCTTAATGGTCAGGTAGTTCAGATCCAGAATTTATGTTCCCAACCACCACCCCTAGTGCATCTCAAAAGGGAATTTTAATTTAGAATTAAAATTAATTTAGAAGTAAGTTAAAATATGAGAGATTCAAGTCAGTGAAGTTTCAAGTGGTGGATTAATCCCATTACTGATTTAAATTATTTCTGGGATCTGGATTGCCAGGTATGTACACACAACCCTAGGTAATTTGTAGAGAAAAAGTACAGTTAAAAAACACACACACACACACACACAGTTGAACAATTATCCAAAATTCAAGTACTCCTTGCCTAGCCTTGGCAATCAGAGTAAATGCAAGAAATATTGCAAAGAAAAGTCATAACAAAAAAAAAACTCAGACTGACCAGAAATTAAAGTTAAAGATGGAGAAATGGAAAATGACTCTAATATTTATAGCCAGGGTGATGGAGATAATGGAAGTGTTAATGACAGAAATGAGCAGGAGTGAAGCGTAATGGAAATGTGAGTTCTATGTCAGCAAGGACTATAAAAAAAATCCACATTATACACTTTTATATGTGCTTGGCACATAAATTTTCAATAAATTCAGAATAAATGAATGAATGAATGAGCCTGAGATTTTTGGTTTTTGGAACAAGGAATCACTTTTAGCAGAAGATGATGGATTCAGTTT
>PVIY010011872.1:0-64076 GCA_004026745.1 Myrmecophaga tridactyla
CAAGGAGTAAAATAACAAATATACACAGCTACACATAAAAGAAAATCCAAAATACCTCATATCCCTTACTCATCCCAATTATTTACTCCTAGTTTTGATGAGATTCTAGTAACATATTGCTGTTCAGTATAGTCCATAGCACACAATAGGTAATTTTTCCCCTTACCACTTGTAAGTATTTGTACAAGTGTCATACATTTGTAGCAGTTCTTGCAAGAACTTATTTATATTAGTAGTGTTAATTAGTGAGATGCATGACTTTAAACAACCCTTCAATAGGCTATTACTTATGATCCCGATAACGAACTACCATCACCTCTATTCATTCCCAGACATTTAAGATCAACCTCATTAACAAGTCTGTACATATTAGGTAACCATTTCACCTTCTCTAGCTTCCGTCTGTCTCTAGGTCCCCCATATTCCACATTTTAAGACTCTTGTATTCACGTTTTTTAGGTGGTTCATATTAGAGAAATTATACAATATCTATATTTTTGTGCCTAGCATATTTCAGTGTTATTTCCACAAGGTTGATCCATATTGTCACATTTCAGGACCCCATTCCTTCTTACTGCTGTATAATATTTCATTGTGGTTATATACCACTTCTTACTTTTCAACTCATCTGTTGATGGACACTTGGATTGTTTTCATGGTTGGCAATCATGAATAATGCTGCTGTGAACACTGGTATGCAAATGTCTGTTCATGTCACTACTTTCAGCTCTCCTGGATATATACCGAGTAGCAGAATTGCCCAGTCATAGGTCTCTGCCTCATTCTTTTTGCGTGGGCAGGAGTCAGGAATCGAACCCGGGTCTCTGGCATGAAAGGTGAGCATTCTACCACTGAACCACCCGTGCACCCCACCCTGCCTCATTTTTTAACTAAATCTGGAAGTCTTTCATTTTCACCCTGTTACAAAAATAGCGTCACAACCTTTGGCAGTGCACAACCTGTTGGGTTGAAACAACTCCTGAGACATGAAACTGGCAAAAGGCTCAATCAGTTTTCCAGTTTTCTATCTCTAGGAAAGCAAGATATACCTGGGTAGGTCCCTGATTCTGAATTTGCCTCTTTACTCATGGCTGGAAGTAAGCACCAGTGAACACATAATAGCAAATCTGTCAGCCACCATGGCTGAGATGTCTGTGTCACAGCACGAGACCTCCAGGCCCAGCAACAACCATTAGACTTCTAGCTAAGTCTACATAGTTGTCTTTTCTTAGATTTGCTTTTAGCCCAAAAGAAAGCATATATGCTATTACTAAGACCTCCAGCTACAGGGGAGGTGGAACAGGAGGTGACTAAAATTCAATGACCAGACGACAGGCTGCAAAATGTATAAACAGATTCTATGTCAGGGCTATGTACAGCTTCAGCCATCTTAGAGGGGTGAGGGGAATGGATGCTATTACCCCAGATAGGCCTGATCACCCTAGCTGGAGAAACAATATGGACATGTGGAGCCCTCCTGATATGCTGCTGCCACTGTCACCCTTGTTGAGAGCCATGAGTCTCTCTGCCTTTGTGTCTGAGGCAGATCTGCTTATGCTATGAAAGCTAATGTGAAGGAGTAGGCCACCTCTGGTGGAGAAACCAAGAGGAGGATTTCCAGGGATGTCTCAAAGATACCTGGAGGCCTCTCCCAGCCCTCACCTATGCCCCTTCCATTGCTATAATGTGTGGCTATTTCAATATGTTTCCATTCTGCAGCCTGGTAGAGATGCCAGGTACAACAGAGTGGCTTAAGCACACATGAAATCCAAAACTGAACAAGCAGCCCAGAGCTGTTTATTAGGCAAGGCCCATCTCCCTGAGTTGCATAAAGACCCCATCCTTGGGCAGCACAGATTTGTCCCTCCTCTTAAACACAAAGCGGGGTGTGTGGAGCTGTCATCCAGTGACCTGACCCAAGCAGTTGGCCTGCCTGTTGGGCAGCCTGTGATGGAATCTCTTCCCCTGCTCTTTTGGCCCTTTGCACTATGTAAGTGATAAAGGGGCCATTTGCTGAAAGTCTTTGTTGTACCTAAGTCTGTGTTCCCATGACACACTATGCAGCAACTCACTCTACAGATGGTGACTCCACATGTATAGGGTATGTTGTACATTTTAACACCGGCCGTGACTCCACAGTAGGGTATGTCGTACACTTTAACACTGACCAGCTCAAACAGCAAACTTAACCACACTGCACAGGGACAGTGATTTACGGAATAGAAACTGAAGTCCAAATCTTGGCCTTGTCATTTGCTAGTTCTGGGATTTTGAATAAGTTACTTGCTGTGCCTCAGTTTCCTCATCTCTAAAATGGGGATTAATAAGGGCTTTATTGTGAAGTGGAGTGAGCTAATAAACATAAAATGCTTAGAATGACACTGTCATGGTAATTGCTAAATGAGTGTTAAGTCGTTTATTGATATTATTCCTACTATACCCCAGACTGAAGTAGTTTGGGGAAAAATGTAACAGAAAAATACTGTGTATTTTAAAACATACATGTACTAAATTTCCACTAAAATAATAAAAATGATTCAAAGATATGAAAATGTATCAAACAATTTCTCCCTTATGCTTAGTTTATTGATTTGGTGAAACTGGCCCATATATTACTATTTCATACTGCTGGAGAAAAACTCCTCCGGTAAAAGGAAGGGTGAAAATGCTTTTCTCACCTCCTACCTTAAAGGCAGTTTCCAGAATATGTATAGTTTAATTATCATTTGTAGAAAAGAACTGCACGTTAATTAAGGTTGCTCTATGTTTTGCTTCTTTTAAATGTATGTTCTCAATCCTGTAAGGACTTTTCTTCTAGTTTTTGGTGGGAAATTGAACACTGTCTCCAAAGTCCATCTCCCCCTCCCAACACATAAACCAGTGGCCAAATCTTTCCTGGATTAAATTTTTAGTGGATAGGAATTCTCACTTGTATTTTTCTGATACTCATATTTTATACGTGTAAACGGATTCGTAGTTTTGAAAATATCTTTATTCAAATTCTTGGTTAACTTTCTTTCCCCTTCATGAGTAACAGAGTTGAATACAAGAAGATGACTGCATAAGGTTAGGGTTGACCCAAGTCTAAACCAGGTTTCCTTACCCTTGACCGAGCGTCTTTTCATTAATGTCTACATCTGAGGTGAATATTTTTTACTTTCCTAGGGTAAGAGTTCACCACTTTTGTCCTATTCCTACATGACTGAAAATTGATAATGGCCAAACTTTTAAGTACTGTAGTTGAGAAGCAACTTGGGACACTGAAAACTATGAGGTCCCTTATCATTGACTCCAGCGCTGGTGTGGTGAGCATATATATTTTTATATTTTTAAATTATCGCTGTTCACCTATAGGTGGGAAGGAGCCAAGGGTTCTGGTTAAAGAGTTTTTCATTTTTCCTCATCGTCCATGCTGATTCTGCCTAGCTCAGCTTCTCTGAAAATGAAAGGACTGAATATATAGTTCAGAATAAGTGTTCTTATATTTATTGAGTCAGTGGCGAGGTAGAAATTAGGGAGAGCAAATGGCAAGACCTCAACTGTTCTAAATCTGGTTCTGACCAGAGGATACTGTATTAATTCTGTTTTACTTAAAAATTTTTTCAATTAAAATTTTCAGAATACATTACATTTTCTTTGAGGTAATGTATGGCCAAGAAATGCAAAGCTGTCAAACTATCACTCCTGGTCATGAAAAGCCTTGCTGTTTCAGATTAGAAGTGCTCCTTTCAATAGAAAGTAGGGACACCAGCATGATAAGTAGCATAGAAGGGGAAACATCATACCCCAGTTCATCTGATTCCTCATTTATTGTACGTTATAAGTGCAAAGGAGGTATGGAATCTACTTACATAGTCTCACAGCATAGCACACACAACTGCAATACCTGCATTTTTTATCTAGTGTGCAATATCATCACTGGAGTTATTGTATCTATCCTTTTCAAGGTAAAAATAAATTACTGTGACCCTGAATTTTTTTTCTCTTCCCCTCTCTTTCCTGTATTTCCTCTCTCTCTTTTTCTTATTTCCTCCCTGCTCCCTGTCTGTGCATCTTAAGTTTTCTCTATAATTTAAAGCAACTCTGTTTCATGAAATTTAATATTTTTTAATTGACAAAACAGCATGCTGTTAAGACACATTTTTTTTTCTTTTCTTATTTGTCCCTTAAGCATAGTAAACAACGCCCTCAAAAGAAAAACAAGCAGAAGCCTGGTGGGAGGGTGAAATTTCAGGGAAGCTACATTTCCTCATACTTTTTTTGTTTCTAATTCCTAAATTTGCCTAACTCCATCCCTGTTAAATTCCCATTTCTATCAACATTACCATGAAAACTTCTGCTGCTGTAAAAGCTTGTATACATTAAAACCAAGGAGACCCAAAGATGTGCGTTTATAAAAACAGAAGAAATTGTCCTGCTTCATTCTGTTGCATTTTCTTGTATTTTTTAAACAAAACTTAATTTATCAATTTGAGAGAGAGAGGAACATAAAAGTAAAGGATGTTGCAATAAAAGTTGGAAATATATCCTCTATAACAGCTTCTGGGGCCTATCTGCATAGCAGGCTCTCGGTTGTTTATTCAGTGTGAAAGCTAATAAATCTATTTGTGAGAACTCCTAAAAGGCAATCATTTTCAGAAAGAGCAGATTCTGGCAAAAGCTATTGTTTCGGCAAATCCAAATGACAAGAGCTTTAATATGACAACATTTGCAGTTCTGGGGGCACAGTACATTTTGGAACCATAAAAGTAGCAACACATTCTGTGTGGTGAAACATACTGTGTTTAAATCTGTCCTACTGAAATGCGCTGTTAATGGTTATGCACAATGAATTAAGAAGAGGAAGAATGACAAATTGTAAACCCACACAGATCAAGTCATTTTTGCAAAGAAATCTTTTATTGTCTTTATTACTTAGCTTCTCATCCATCTGTTTTAGTTACACATAGTCCCCAAAGTCAGTTACAAAATTTCTCTCTGGAGAGCTTTCTCACACTATGTTTATACTTTTCTTGATAGGCTATGCATTAGATTTTCCAATAACAATGAATATCTACTTTATTGCTAGCAGCAAACATAATTTTTTTTAATTCATAAGTTAAACTAATTTGCTATGTTTAAAACGGAGCGATTCATGATGCCTGAGAATGTGCACTTCAGCTCTCTTTAGTTTACCTCTTCAGTTTCTGTTTTTTTGTTTGTCACTGGGATACAGTGTTCCAACACTGTGGGTCTAAGAACCAAAACTTGAAACACGCAGAGTCAAAATTGGAAAGCGGTTACAAAGCGAGGTGGACATTGTTAGAGGGAAGACAATTAGAAGGGGAAACAAGAGTGCAAACATGTAAGTAGAGGCAAAATATTGGCTTTATTCATGAATTGCCAGTATCTCAACCTACGTGTTGTAGTAAGCCCACCAACAATTACAATGGTTTAGAACTTTCCCTATAGAGTGATAGAGCTAGTTCTTATCTGGGCTTTCTGATTGCTGTCTGATGAAGGCATGCTACACAGCATTGCCAGGAAAGCACTGTGATTGTTGAGTCTGCCTTCTAATACTGCAACCTGACACCACCCCATTTTCTATGTAATCTAAACCTATCAAGAATTAAAGTTTTCTTTTATGAGGATCCACCCCTCTTTGTGAATATTCAGGCCAGATCATCTGAGATCCATCTTCTTGTCTTGAAGTGCTCATCTTTCTCTGCTCTGATTGTTCAAATCCTTGTGATTATTGAAGGCTCAGGTTAACACTTCTTCCACCAGCTTGGCACTTTGAATCCTGATTGCTCATTTATGTCTTTCTATTACTAAGTTAGAGACGGTTTGCCTTAAAGATTGTCAGCTCCTCTTTATGTTTCTCCTTAATTAGAGAATGTGCTGCTTGAGGAAACCCATAATTTCTTACATGCCCATCACTCTCAAAGTGCAATAAATAGTCTATGCCTGTGCTAGACACTCAAAACCATTCCTGCGTAATTAAGCAATAAATGAACATAACTATGATCCATAGCCAAGTTCTTCATTAATAAGAATATTAATACACTTATTATATTAAGTATGTTAAGTGTAAGAGTTGGGTTAATAAAAGTAATTGTGACTTTTTCTATTTAAACCTCCAATTTTTATTCTTAGTAAGTATATTTGTAATATAACATTTGGTTGTTCAATGATTGCCATCACCATTCTCATCTTAATTTGCATCCACTCAATTTCATTCTAATTATTGTCAGCAGAGGGTGGAAGGAATTCTTCTCTTGTAATATTCAGTTGAAATAATACAGGTGAAAATAATGTATATTCTCTGAAATACATGCATGGACACATACATATATTGAATAAGCTAAAATATTTTAATTATTATCAGGGTCTTACTGCTGTACACTTAGCATGCTACTTTAAAAGCTCCACAAACGTTTTTTCATCATAAATTACTCTCTACTCATATCTATTTTCTATGACCTTAAATTATTTCAGGCAATATTTACCCTAATTTTGACTAAAATTTACTAATATACTTTGTAAATAATGCTACTTTAGCCAGTGCTCTTACTTATATTATTTCTGCAACATCAAGAGAAATATTTGAAATTTTCCTTAGGTGTGTCTAGGACAAGAAATATGAAATAGGTTGAATTTCAAGCCTACTCTCTCTGCCTTAACACCCATCATCTGTCCAGTTTGTAATTTCCCTTCCTGCTTTTATGTACAGCAAGGTGGTGATGTGATAAAAAAGGAAAACTCATAGATATTGAGGAAGTTTGTGCGTGCAAAATTACTCAAAAGCATTTGTTAGGTGAGACTTTTTCTTACTGTGAATCAATGTTAAGTGAATAAATAAATAACACTATTTACTTGTTTCTAGCTCAGAGGAATGGAAAAACTATATATTAAATTATATATATGGCACATCTTAAATATATTTCTACAATAATTCTCACATTTCACTTAGAAAAAAATTCAAAACACATTAACATGGTGGTTTTAGTTTGCTAAAGCTGATGAAATGCAATATAGCAAAATGGGTTGGCTTTTACTGTGGGGATTTATTAACTTACAAATTTACAGTTCTGAGACTGTGAAAATGTCCAAATCAAGGCATCCACAAGCAATGCTTTCCCCCTGAAAACTGGCTGGGTACCAGAGGTCTTCAGCTCATCTGGCCGGGCAGATGGTGAAGTCTCCCCTGGTTTTTCCTTTCTCCCCCAGGTTTTATTGATTCCAGCTTCTGGCTTCATTGGCTTCCTCTCTGTTTCCATGATTTCTGTTATCTCTGTGTCTTCTCTTAGCTTCTCTGACTTTTCTCTCTCAACTTCTCTTTATTCTGTATTTATCTCTCCATATTCATCCCATTTGTAAAGGACTCCAGTAAAAGGATTAAGACTCCCGTGGGGCATGCCTCAATTGAAATTACCTAATCAAAAGGCCCCACCTACAACACGTCTAAACCCACAGGAATGCATTAGCTTTAGGAACATGAACTTTTCTGGGTACATACAGCTTCAGACCATCACAATGGTCTAAAAAGGTTTCCATGATTTATCTCTTGCTTTTATCCAATTTTTCTAGTGCATCTTCATAAGCACCCTACACTGGACCTTACTCAAATTTCATAAAGTTTTCTCAATGTGACCTGTTCTTTCTCATCAATCGCTTCGCACATACTCCCCTCACTTCCTTGAATTCTTTCGACTCAGTTTTCAGAAAAGAAGGGATTATGAAATGTCCTTTGAAATGACTATAATAAATATTTGTGAGAGGATGGAAACATAGCTTTCCTAAACTGACACCCTCTCTCAAAAGGATGATTTTAGGAAATGAAATAGGGGAAGCCTAGGAACCAAAACATAGAATTTATATTTGTCCTGAGTCACTGCAGTATCAGTAATAATTCTAAAAAATAAAACACAAAATGCCATATTTGTACATAGACAATTGTAAGTTCTGTAGAGTACTTTAGGATTTCTGTTCCACTCAGTAGTTCAATATTAATGAGTGATAACATTAATTTATATATTATCATTTTAGAGATTGAAATCAGACCATAAGAGAATATTTCCCCACTCAAATTACTTTAACAGAGAAGGAATAGTCCATAAAGTAATGGACTTCCACTACCTTATTAGGTGACTAAGAAGACATAACTGGGACAAGATTTATCAGTATTCCTTTTCTCCCTACTGCTCTACCTCTATACTCATTCAACAGTGGATTTAGTTTAATTATAATGAAGAAATCTCCATCTATACCTATATTCAATCCCACATCTCAACTAGCTTACCAAAACCAAAATTACATTACTTACTAACTAAAGACTTTTCTAACTAACGTAACTAAAGACTTCGAGCTGGAACCAGAACTAGTCTTGACCCTTCATGTAGGCCTTACAACCAGTCCACACTGTTTTTTCACATATTATTTCATATTTCAGTTGCCAACTCTATCTCTTAGGTTTCATTTTTTTAAACATATTAGTACCTTGTATATAGAATATTTATATTTAGATTAATTTTATGTTTACATTAAGGCCTTTTCAAAATATTATTGCAGCTATTACTGAAAATTACATTTTCTAAGCTCACTTATTATTTCTGCAGATGAACCACCAAAACCTCCCTGATCCTGACAATCTTGGTGATTTTGATTGTTTAACTTTACCAAGACAATTGAAGAATTAAGAAAAGAAATTTCAAGGTTGATGGCATCAGCATGGCAACATACACAGCTACTAAAAATCTCTCCCTAGGAATTCAACAAAATTAAAGGACAATTCTGAGTTGTCCAGAACTTTGGAGGAAGATATAGAATGGAGAAGGACCATACAAATGCTGAGTTGAAGAAAGAGAAAAACATCCGGTAGGAAACTTCCTTCCAAGACCAGCCAGGCTGCTCCCCTCCCCCTCACTCGATCTCATACAGTGTGGGAGGGGCTCGGAAACAGCAGCCAGGATCTCTCCCAGCAGAGACACAGACTATAAATTCTCTCTCAGCAGTGAAACAAACACCCACTGCTTGGCAATCTGGGAGACAGAGGAGGACATTTCAAGGCCAAAGTCAGTGAAGGAAAAGAGTCTTAGGAAATGTGGAAAGAGACTGTGTTTCCAGCCCTGGGCCCAAAAGCCCTTCCCCCACCCTTGAGGAAAACAGCAGCAGGTGGCCTAATCCTTGCCTGTCAGATGGCTGAAAACTGGGACTGTGGGTGGAATCCCCTACCACAAATGAAGTGGGGGACACAGCTGCACCATGAGCCAGATTTTGGCCTGGGCTCCCAAGGCAAACAGCTTCTGAGGATGATTAAGTTACTGAACAGCCCCATCTGCTGGGCAGACCAGAAAGTGCAAGGGAATTGGAAGCCTTTTCAGAGCCTTTATAGAACTATCTCAGGACCACTAGAGCTGGGCTACACCCCTTGCAGAGGAACCCGGCACTGAGAAATATGGATGACCCATCTGTTAAAGCAGTGCTCTAAAACAAACCCAGGCAAAGAGACAGAACATTGCTGGGAGCCAGCAGACTCATTTCCCCCACAAAGAGAGGCCTTCATGTGATGCCCACTGCCTACTTCCCCTGCCTGGCAGACTGCTGTGGGTTACTGGTTCTGAGGGGAGCCAGTGGACAGAGCCACTCTGACAATTGGCTGGCAAGCGAGATGAACAAAATAGAGAACAAAGCCAACCAGCAAGAAAACCCTAAGTGAAAGAGAGTAAATGACCTCCAGAATAAACTAAGCAAGAAAATCAGATATCTAGACAACAGCAAAATATCATTCTCTACCCATTCTTTGCCACTCAATTCAACTTATTCTAGACCTCTAGCCAAGCTTCTGTTTAACTGATCAGAAGTTTTCAGCTCTTGTTTTTCTGGTTCTTGCCCTGCCTAAATGGAACCTTTCTTCTGAGCCCGGGCTACCCAGATGTGATTGACTCCAATCAGATTTTCCCAGATCCCACAGGTCCAGGTCTCAGGAGGAGGATGTAATCAGTATCATGTTTCTCTGAGGATGAGACCCAGCAGGCTGTCAGAGTTTCTTGTGACACCTCCAGACTCTGTGCTTTTCCCATCCTGCCCAGCAAGCGGCACTTGCAGCACACAGCTCCCTTCTGGTGTAAAGGGGTGTGGTGTCTTTAATTTTCAGTAGACTGTGTCCCTGCCAGGGGGGTGGTTGAGACAGAGGCTGAGGTAGAAGTCAGGCCTAAGCTGGCTCTGTTTTCCAGCCTCTTTCATCCGAGTTCTCTGAATGGGGGCTGCCACTTGAGCTGGGCCCTTTTCTTGGGGAAAGATATGCTCTTTAGGGAATTATGTCCTTCAGCTGACTCATTTGTCAATTTGTCTCTCAGACCTATCTTGACTCCACTCTTTCTTTGGTCAGTGCTGACAATTGAAAATGGCTGAGGCTTTCTCCAATGAACTATTTAGAAGAGCTTAAAAAAAGAAAAAAAAATCCCTTCTCAAAGCCATTCCCCATCTCTCAGAGGTCATGAATGGAGAAGGAAATTGGCTTGGGGCACAGCCCTTTCTCAGTATTCTGAGACTGGTTGATTCCAAAAGCCTCCAGTTTTTTCTATTTTTTTTTCCATCAGCCCCACCTCTTCTCTGCTGGGAGAGACCTCGGGGTTCTTTTCCTTCTTGCTCTGGGTTTATCTGTGCTTGTAGCTTGTATTCAGCAATAAAAAGTTGACTGCAATTGGATCTTGGTTGAGATACCTTCCTTCTTACCTAGTAGAGACTGCCTCTTTTTTCCACAAGGAAGTGTCTCCAACAGAGCCTGCCATGCCAGTGGGCAGGGAACCAACCTGAGTGGTTTTACATACTGTTCTGTGTTATGATCTCAGCCCTTCCACCCATTCTAGGCTATTGCATGGTGTGTGTCTCACCACAAATGTCCCCCGAAAAGTTGTTCCAGATAGTTCCTAGCTATTTACTAAGTGATCTAGAAGACTGACCAAGTTCCACACGTCCCTATCCTGCCACCTTTCTCCACCTCCTGTCCACATTGTTTTAACACAATGACTACCAAAGCAGTTACTCTTTACTCCATTTTTGAAAGACAGCTATTAACTAGCTGCTCAGAACTGGTTGAGAGAGTCTCTGTCTCACTGAAGAATATTAAATAGTGATATTATCAGAAATACCACAGTCCTGTCTGGGGTGATGTCATGGATGCATTCAAACAAGAGGGCTGCTGCTTAACACAACTGATTGTTCACATGGAAAGAGGACATTTGCCAATATAACAAAGAGCACAGGAGGCTCCAAGAACATGTGTGGATGGATACTCTCCATCTCCCACCATCATCTTCCTTCTGTCTACAACTTCTTTCCTGGTAGAATGACTTATATGGATGAATCAGTGGCCTCTTTGACCTCTGGTATCCACTCTGAGGAACTAGAATAAAATACAGAAAATAGAAAGAGAGTAACGTCAGGATTCTTATTTCCCTGACTTTCAATCTACATCACCACATTGGCTGTATTATTCTTTCAAATAACAAAACAAAATGCAGAATACCTTTTCCATTCAGTTCTTTCTCATGTCCCAGTAAATGCCCCTCCCCTGCCACCTCCCCACCCTTGTTGTTCCAGGCACAGTGGTGGTAATAGCTCCCTCGACTGCTTTGGAACACTGCCCCAATACTTCCTGTTATTCCTAAACCCAACCTAGAGTATTTTTAAGTGATGCAAAATCTCCTCAAATTATACAAAGGAATTGCCATTTCCTGCTCAGGTGCTGACTCACCTAGCAAAGGAATTGGCCTGGGGAAACAGAAACTTCAGATAGGATCATGGGTTTGGTTTCCTCCATCCCAATGAGACTAATTGTATTGTGAATGGTATTGTCTACTCTAGAAAACATTAGTTGGCTTTATTATCAACAATTATTTGTACTGCAAATACAAAATAAAATAGATATGTAAAGAAGATAAATCATATCCATTTTATAGAATTTAATAACTTAGGGGTATTATTGCACTGAATTCAGAAACATACTTATAATAAATCTGTTTACTAAGTTGGTTTTATTGTTTGGCACTGTGCACAAGTTTCCTTTTTTAGAGTTTTACCATTTTTTTGATGGTTAAAAAATTGGGGTTGTATCGTTTTTACTAAACAATATTAAATAGCTTAACATTTAACATTTCTTTATTTTTTTGGGGGGGGGTACATGGTCTGAGAATCAAACCCGGGTCTCCTGCATGGAAGGCGAGCATTCTACCACTGCTACCAGTGAACCACCTGGGCACCCACCTTTGACTTTTAATCCGTCTCTTCCTCTTTTTCTTATTCATTCTAGAAGGGTGGTAGCCCTGCTCCTGCTCCTTGAGAATGTCCTACTTTGTTCCAGATTTTTTACCTCCCCTTGTGTTTAGCCCTTAGTTCCTTATAGGGACCATTCTCATAAATTACTTTGATAGCCTTAGTCATTAAACAGGGGCTTCCAAAAGCCTAAAAAAATACTTTGCAGATGTGATTAAGCTAAGGGTTTTGAGAAGAGATTATCCTGGAACCAGTGGGTCCTAAATGCTGTAACAAGTGTCCTTCTAAGATAGAAGCAGGAGGGAGATTTCACACAGAAACATAAGGAGGAGAAGGGACTATGAGCATAGGCAGAGATTGAAATGGCACATCCAAAAAGCTAGGAACTGTGGGGCAGCCTCCAGAATCTGTAAGAGACAAGAAACAGATTCTCTACTAGAGCCCCTGAACAGGTGTGGCTCTATCAAATTTTGGATTTCTAGTCTCCAGAACTGTGTAGGGAAAACATTTCTGTTATTTAAGGCCATGAAGATTATGGTTGCTTATTACAGCAACCACAGAGAACTAATACAGGTTTTGGCACTGGGAAGTGGAGAACTGCTGATTCCCAAAAGAGTTGGAAATGGTTCTGGAATTAGATATTTGGTAGAGGCTGGAAAAAAATGGAAGGTGGGTTATAGAAAAACCCTAAATTTCCTTGAAGATATTGTTGGTAGAAATATGAAAGTTGAACGGTGCTGTTGAGGTCTCAGAAGGAAATGGGAAACATGGTATTGAAAACTGGAGGAAAGGCAAATCTTGCCATAGTGACTGAAAACATGGCTTAAGTGTTATGTGGAAAACATAACTTGTATAAGATGAGCTTGGATATATATTTTTTTAAACATGGGCAGGCACCGGGAATCAAACCTGGGCCCTCTGGCATGGCAGGCGAGAACTCTGCCTGCTGAGCCATCGTGGCCCACCCTGAGCTTGGATATTTAACTGAAGTGATTTCTAATTAAAAATTGAAGGTGTAACTTGGCTTCCTCTTACTGATTATAGCAAAATACTAGATGAAAGAGGAGAAACTGTTAGGCAAAAAGAAGACAGAGGTTGATGATTTGGAAACATCTCAGCCTATCCAGATTACAAAACAACAACCACCACAACAATAAAAGAACACTGAAATTAGGAGATTCCCTACTAAGAACATATGCTTTGAAGAAGAAGCCAAGTATTGGTTTTAGCCTTAAAGGGATCAAAAGCAGAGTATTTCCTCACACAGAGGTTCTTTAAAGAGATTAAATGTGTATCTCGTGGACATACTCAACCGTCTTACAGAAGCTAGAAATAGAGATGACATTATCTTGGAAAAATCTGTGGAGGACCCACATATCTGATGGTGTGAAACCCCATGGCATACAGAAGAGACCCACATAGTTTAGGACAATGCTGTATCAGCAAGAATGCTGCCAACTTGGAGTGAGAAGGACAGAGGTGAGAAGCAGAGGCTAAGGTGCAGCAGGCATGGAAAACTATGGATCTGTGGGTACAGAAAGCAGACCCTGTGCCATAGAGGATGATTCTCAGGTCTTAAAACCCAGTAGAATTTGCCCTGATGGATTTCAAATTCACTTGGGACCAGGATCTCTTTATCTCCCCATTTTCTCTCTTTTAGAATAAGAATACCAACATGTACTATTTTATGTCTGTCTTGACATTGTATTTTGAAAGCACATGACTTTCTAGCTTTAAGGCCCTCAAATGGAGATACATTTTGTCCCACGATGGATCATACCCACAGCGTCCTTCATACTTGACTCAGATGATTTAGGTAGTAATATTTGGGACTTTTTTTTTTTTTTTTTTGTGCATAGTTCGGGAATCAGACCCAGGTGTCCCATGTGGAAGGCAAGCATTTTACCACTGAACTACCTGTGCACCCTTTTTGGAACTTGTGGTAGTTTGAAAGAATTATGTGCCTAGAAAAGCCATGTTTTAATCCTGCTCCAATCGTGTGGGAGCAACGTTTCTTTTAATCCCTGTTCAAGAATGTAGATATGACACACCTAATTATAGATATTAACTTTTGATTAGATGGAGATGTGACTCCACCCATTCCAGGTGGGTCTTGATTAGTTTACTGGAATCACGTAAAAGAAGAAACATTTTGGAGAAAGTTTCAGAATGATGCAATAGCCACGACAGAGTCACGAGAACCATGAGAACCCAAGCAGCCAAAGACCTTTGGAGATGAAGAAGAAAAATGCCCTCAGGGGAGCTTCATGAAACAAGAAGCCTGGAGAGAAAGCTAGCAGACTTCATCATGTTTGCCATGTGCTTTTCCAGTTGAGAGAAAAGACTTGAACTTCACTGGCCTTTCTTGAGTGAAGATAACCTCTTGTTGGTGCCTTAATTTGGACATTTTTATAGACTTGCTTTAATTGGGACATTTTCTCGGCCTTAGAACTATAAATGTGTAACTTATTAATTTTGCCTTTTAAAAGCTGTTCCACTTCTGGTATATCACATTCCAACAGCTAGTAAACTAGAACAGGACTTTCGAGCTGTTGTTTTTTAGATGACATTTGGACTTCAGTTGATGTAATTGTTTATATGCAGGATGGGCAAAAATCTTCTGGGTCCATACAGTGGACAGGAGCAGGTTGAATAATGGGTTTCCAAAAATATTAACTCCTAATTCCTGGAAATTATAAAAGCTACCTTATTTGGAAAAAGGATCTTTGCCGATATGATTATGTTAAGGATTTTTGGATGAGGAAATTACACTAGCTGGGCCCTAAATGCTGTTACAAGTGTCCATATAAGAGAGGCAGAGGGAGAGTTTCACACAGACACACTGAAGAGAAGGTGATATGAATTCAAAGAGAGAGAATGTAATGCTGTGTCCACAGGTCCAGGAAAACTGTAGCAGCCATCAGAAGCTGGAAGAGATAATGAATGAATTCTTTCACAATCCATGCCTAAAGTCCCTGGACAGAGTGTAATCCTACCATATTTGGGGCTTATAACCCCTCCCTCCCCGAGAACTGTGAAAGAATGAAGTTCTCTCACTTTAAACCACCAAGGTTGTAGTAATTTCTTATAGCAACTATCAAAAGTAAATATGTCCCCATTCTGTGTTAAGTACTCTTCTGTGCATCCCTTATGCACTAACCAAGTACACTCAACAACTTTTTGAGGCATATGCTATACCAGGACCCATTTTCCATATAAGGAAACAAAAATGTAAAGCATTTATGGAAGTTTCCCAAAGGGACTCTGCTTGTGAGTAGCAGAGAAGGAATTTGAACCTAGGGATTCTGACTCTGAAGCCCACACCTTCTCCACTGCATTATATTGCATCTCTTTATGAAGGCTGGAAGAAAATTCAACCTTCCTTATCACCAAGGTCAAATAGTGGAATAAATCTTATTTTAGGTATTAGAAAACTGAGGTTACCATGTCATGTTTGTGACCTTAGCCAAGTTACTTAGCTTTAAGTTATAAAGTGAAGGAGTGAACTGCAATTTTTATTTTAGCTTGATGGCTGACATTCTAATTCAGTCACATTCATTTCCCTCCTTATAGATAAGAAGATTACATTTGTCACTACTTCCCTCGTGTATATATAGATATTTAGTGTTCTGAATATTTACGTCTTGTTCCATTCATCTATCTTGTTGTGTACTTTGGCCGAAGCTTTGCCTATAGATGGTATTTTATCTCCCCCCTCCCTTACTGAAGAATAAAATTTTAGACTAGTGAAAGACACTCATGATGACCACACACAAAATTCTTATTAATTTTCATAAAAAATAATATGGATAAATTTGTTTAAATATTTTGACTTAAAAATGCAAATATGTTTAGAAAAAATGCCATAAAAGTAGACATTTAAAGACATAAAGGAGATTGAAAAATTGTACCAATTCTTACTTAATTTTATGACCAGTGATGTAATACCAAACTGGTAAAAGATTTTGTGATTAGGCAAACTATTTGTCCCTGCACAGATGAACTGTATTTTCCTTTACGTTCTTTTCTTCTCTTCATCACCAACCTGCTATCAAATTGGGGATTACTAAACTCTATATTTCAAGAGAACTATTCCAAATATGTGATTGAGAATTCAGATGCTGCTCAGTTTTGTCCCTCTCCTCTCCCCTTTTTGCTAGGTTGGAGAAAATGGCATATTTAATTATAATAGGTGAAGAAAGGAAAAGATATTCTTAGACTGTGTCTTTTCCTTTTGTTCTTACAATGACAGCATATCCTGTGGCATCCTGTTGCCAAATTTTAACTTAACCAAAGAGAGACAAGCTATTCTGAAATCCTACTAAATAATGTAAGTAGAACACTAAGATTTTTATTTCTATTATTTCAAAAATCTTCACATGAAAATAAAAATTCTTTGTATTTTACATAATTTTTCCTTTTTTCTCATTATGTACAATAATTTTATCAGCCTATAACTATCCCTCTACCTTAAGCTTTCTGAACATAGTTTTTTTTCCATTTATTAAGATAAAAGTAATATTGACTTAAATACCCCTCTAACATATAGTAAGAAACTCAGAGTTTTTCACACATTTTAGGTGATCCTTGGGTTCTGTTTCTTCCCCCTTGTTTGTTTATTTTTTTAATTCTAGGAATTGGAGGTTGACAGAAAAGTGAGGTAAAGGTGCAGAGTTCCCATATACCTCTCCATTCACACACAGTTTTCCCTATTATTAACACTTTTCATTAATGTCAAACTCTTTTATGATTTATGAAACAATATTTTTGTAATCACATTATTAACTTCAGTCTATAGTTTACATAAGCAGTCATTGTTTGTGTTCTACAGTTTTAAAAATTTTTATTCTGATGATATATGTATACAAAGTAAAATTTCCCATTTTATCCTATTTCATATAAACAACGCAGTGGTGTCAATTATATTCAAGATGTTGTGTTGTGCTACCATCACCAACAAAATTTTTCTATTACCTCAAACAGAAACTTCTATATCAATTATGCATTAATTTCTTTTAGTTGTACCAGACACTTTGTTTGGTATATTGCTTAATTCTCTGCCTCTGATTTCCAAAATTATCACTGATTCAAGTAATGGGCAGTCATAACTAAAGTTCTGAAGGTTACAAAGAAAGATAATTCTTCACAATACTTAAATAGTAGACAACCCTGTCCTTTATGTACCTTTAAAGTCCCTTCTTCCAAAGACTACACAGCTAAAGTATGTTTAAGCTATTTTTGGAATACAGGCATCCATCACTCTTTTAAATACAGTACACTGGAATATAGTACTAGAAGAAGACATAATAAAAAAATGGCAACACTAATTTTTTTTCCTTTGAATGAGTTATTAGTTTATCTCTTGTCACTAATTTTAAAATTATGAATATTCCCTTTAAAGGACATATTGGCAATATTTTTTCCTATAGATCCATATCATGAATTTAGCATTGAAATCTAACAATATAAGACTTAAAATATTTTTGTTATACCTTTATTCTGCTTCTAATTTAACATGATTACTCACATTAAGTTGGCAGATTAACTAATGAAATCACATTTTATTTATTCACTTATTCAAAATTTATTTATTAGCTTTTGTGTCCATGCACTGCACTTTGCTTACATTTAGGGAAGGTAATAATAAACTAAGGTTCCTTATTTCTAGCACTTGAAAGTCTTGGTTACGGGAAACATAAAAGAGAGATTTAGTACAAAGAAACAATGTCCTGACTGCTATAATAATTAAGCAAAATTCTACAAGGAGCATAGAAAAAGAAATGATTAAGACCTTATAATTAAATAGAGCCTTGTAGATTTATTGACAGACTCAACAATCCTATGAGGTAGTCAATGCAGCTATTATTTTTACAAAATAAGCATCCAAGGTAGCAAGACCTCACAGACAGAAATGAATTGAGAAATGTCTTCTGACTCCTAATTACACATTTTTTTCTTCTTCATGTAATGTGTATTACTTCATCTTTGATATCTAAATTTAAACCCATAGAATTTTAATCTAGTTTCAATTTTAGGTAGTAAGAAGTGAAATATAATAACTTTTGCTATTTAAGTACTTATAAAGAATAAAAAGGAATCCAAGGCAATCATTGACTCCAAGAAGTGTCAGGTAGTACCAGATGCCTGGCATTGGAACATGCGCTTTATGTAATTTTATGAGAAGAGACAGTGAACACAGAATCCCAGAACAACAGTTAGAAAGTGATCTGTTCTGGAAAGCTCTGTTTGTTGACCGGAGGCAAGGACCTAGAGCAGAAGATTCTAAGATCGCCTTTAGTTGATCCTGTTGCTTCTTTTACCCTGGTACTTAAGTCAAGGCTTGAAAGTGTATTTGGTGTCAGGTACATTAACTTTTTTGAACTACTAGAGCACATATTGCACATACACTACAAGTGCTAATGTTTCTAAGTGTCTGATTCATTCTCAGACAAAGGCTTGAGTCTACAGAAAAACTGACTTTAAAAATGAATCTAAAACCTTTAGGTTCATTTTCACTAATGGAGTGACTATATATATATATATATACATATATATATATATACTGTCATAAATAGGGAGTGACTATATATAATGGAAAGAATATGTACAAAATCATGGAAATGAAAGGCATGAAAGTTAACAAAAATTTATAATTTTTTGTTCTAATCTAGGATTTTCAGAAGTGCTGATGAGACAGAGTAAAACAAAATTATATTTATAGTGAGATCTGGGAATGAATGTTAAAAACATGCACTTACATTCAGTACTTTCACAACCTAACATCTTTGAGAGAAAAGAATTTATGATTTCCATCCAAAGAAAGGAAAAAGCTGTAAAGCAAACATATAAGTAGCTTTCAGAGAAACATCGTAACACAAGGACAAAAATTTAAGGTTAAAATTCAATTTGAGGGTGGTGGAACAATGGCACAGTGGCAAGAATTCTTACCTGCTGAGCCAGAGACCCAGGTTCAATTCCTGGAGCCTGCCCATGAAAAAAAAAATTCAAGTTGAGGGGCCATTATGGGTAGCTTGGAAAAGTTTTAAACAGAAGTTTGGGGGGAAGTTTTAATTCAGTTGTGTGATATGAAATGATAAGAAATAGGCTTTTGAATGAGAGAAAGGTCAAAAGAGAACCCAAGAAATGATAAGAAATAGGCTTTTGAATGAGAGAAAGGTCAAAAGAGAACCCAAAAGAGCTTGATTTGGATCCATAGAACACATAAAATATGATCACTTGAATATAAGATACATAATAGAGATATTTCTCTTTGATCATTGATATATAATAAATGCCTCAAATTGTAATAGACTACAAAGGAACTTAAGATAAGAACTCTAGGTCTTTAAAGAAATTATTTTGTTGCAGGCAAATTAAGATTGCATATTAGGAAAAAGCAAATTCAGCATTCCAGATATAAATAACCTAATGAGATAATGTTTTATGTCTAAACAAATGGAAAATTAAGAACATATAAGTTAATTATATACATGTTTAAATGTTAATAGGAGAGAATAATCATAAATGAAATACTTACTACAAAAATTTCTGGAAGAAAGGAGAAGAAAGCTTGAAAAAGAAAATGGCAGAACTTATGAGAATGAAAGGCACAGTAGAAGATATAAAAAACACAATGGAGGAGACAAAGAACAGCAGATTGAAGAGGCAGAAGAAAAGATTAGTGAACTAGAAGACAGGACATCTGAAATCCTACACACAAAAGAACAGATAAGGAAAAGAATATGAGCAGAGTCTCAGGGAATTGAATAACAACATGAAGCACATGAATATACATGTTATGGGTGTCTCAGAATGAGAAGAGAAGGCAAAGGGGACAGAAAGAATAATGGAGGAAATAATCACTGAAAAATCTCCATCTCTTATGAAAGACATGCAGTTACAGATCCAAGAAGCACAGCATACCACAAACAGAATGGGTCTGAATGAACTGACTCCAAGTCATTTACTAATCAGATTATCAAATGCCAAAGACAAAGAGAGGGGGGTATGAGGGTAGTTCAGTGGTAGAATTCTTGCCTGCCATGTGGGAGACCTGAGTTCAATTCCCAGCCCATGCACTTCCCAAACAAACAAAAGCAAACAAACAAAAATTCAACAAATGATGCTGTAATAACAGGATATTTGCATGGAAAAGAATGATATGTGCCTCCCATAATATAAAAAAAAGGACAAAGAGAGAATTCTGAAGGCAGAAGAAAAGCAATCCATCACATACAAGGGAAGCTTGGTAAGACTAAGTAGGGGTTTCTCATCAGAAAGCACAGAGGCAAGAAAGGAGGGGTATAATATATTTAATATACTGAAATAGAAAAACTGTCAACCAAGAATTCTATCTCTGACAAAACAGCCCTTCTAAAATGAGGGAGAGTTTAAAATATTTTCAAACACACAGGCACTAAGAGAGTTTGTGAACAAAGATACCTGCTCTACAAGAAATACTACAGGGAACACTACAGGCAGACAAAAAGGTGAAAGGATGGGAAAAAGATATTTCACACAGAAAACAACCAGAATAGAGTAGGGGAATCTATACTAATATGAGAAAAATTAGACTTCAAATGTAAAACAAGTAAAAGACACAAAGAAGGGGACTATGCATTAACAAAAGGTACAATTAATCAAGAAGACATAGCAACCATAAGTATTCATGCACTGAGCCAGAGTGCCCAAAACTATGTGAAGTACACACTCACAACACTGAAGGGAGAAGTAAACACCTCTACAATAATAGCTGGAGACTTCAATACACCATTCTCATCAATGGATAGAACATATGGACAAGGAATCAATAAGGAACTATTTCGAGTAGTACAATAAATGAATTGTGGTAAACAGACATTTATAGAACATTACACCCCACAACAGCAGGATACACATTTTTCTCAAGTACTCACAGATCATTCTACTAGATAGACCACATGTTGGGTCACAAAGCAAGCCTCAATTGATTTAAAAATACTGAAATTATGCAAACAATTTCTCAGATCATAATGGAATGAAACTGGAAATCAATAATAGGTGAAGAGCAGAAAATTCACAAATATATGGAGGCTAAAAAACACACTGTTAAACAACCAGTGGGTTAAGGAAAAAAATTACAAGGAAATAAGTAAATATCTTATGGGAATAGAATATGAAAGTACTGCATTATAAAACTAATGGTATGGAGCAAAAGCAGTGCAGAGAGGTAAATGTATTATCCTAAAGATGTATATTTAAAAAAAAGAAAAAGAACAAAAATTGAGGAATTAACTGTTCACTTGTGCAAACTAGAGAGAGAACAGCAAATGAACCTCAAAGCAAACAGAAGGAAAGAAATAACAAAGATTAGAGAAGAAATAAATGAAATTTAGAACAGAAAAACAATACAGAGAATCAACAAAAACAAGAAGTTGGTTCTTTGAGAAAATCAATAAAATTGATGGACCTTAGCTAGGCTGACAAAAAAAAAGAGAGAGACAGAGGATGCAAATAAATAAAATCAGAAAAGGGAGAGGGGGCATAACAACTGACCCTGCGTTAATAGAGAAGATAATGAGAGGATTCTATGAACAACTATATGCTAATATACTAGGCAATGTAGATGGTATCGACAACTTCCTAGAAAAGCATGAACAACCAACATTGACTCAAGAAGAAATAGACAACCTTAACAAAGGAATCACAAGTAAAAAGATTGAAACAGTTATTATAAACTTCCCCCCCCAAAAAAAGTTCAGGGCCAGATGGTTTCCAAGGTGAATTCTACCAAGCATTCAAGAAAGAAGTAATACCAATCCTGCTCAAAAAATCAAAGAGAAAGAAAAGCTACCTAACTCATTCTATGAAACCAACATCACCCTGATACCAAAAGCAGACAAAGATACTACAAGAAAAGGAAATTACAGACCAATCTCCTTAATGAATATAGATGTAAACATCCTCAGCAAAATTCCCCCCAAATCAAATACAGCAGCACATTCAAATAATTGAACACCATGACCAACTAGGATTTATTCCAGGTATGCAAGTCTGGTTCAACACAAGAAAATCAATTAATGTTATAAACCACATCAATAAATCAAAGTGGAAAAACTACATGATCATCTTGACTGATGCAGAAAAGGTGACATACAAAATTCACCATCCTTTCTTGATGAAAAAACTTCAAAGAATAGGAATAGAAGGGAACTTCCTCACCATGATAAAAGAAATATTTGAAAAACTCACAGTTAGTATCATCCTCGATGGGGAAAGTTTGAAAGCTTTCTCTCTAAGATCAGGAATAACGCAAGGATGCCCACTGTCACCATTGTTATTCAGCATTGTGCTGGAAGTTCTAGCCAGAGCAATTAGATGAATAAAAGTCATCCAAATTGGAAATGAAGAAGTTAAATGCTCACTACTTGCAGATACATGATACAGTATGTTGAAAATCCTGAAAAACTTACAACAAAGCTACTAGAGCTAATAAATGTGTTAAGCAGAGTGGCAGGACAAGATCAACATCTAAAAATCAGTAGTTTTTCTATACACTAGTAATGAGCAATATGAGGAGGAAATCAAGAAAAAATTCCATTTACAATAGCAATGAGAAGAATCAAATATTTAAGAATAAATTTAAGGATAGAAAAGACCTATACACAGAAAACTATAAGAAATTGTTAAAAGAAATCATGTTTAAGACCAAAATAAATGGAAGGGCATACTAGGTTCATGGATTGGAAGACTAAATATAGATAAGATGTCACTTCTACCCAAATTGATTTATAAATTCAATTCAATACCAATTAAAATCCCAACAACTTACTTTGCAGGAATAGAAAAAGCAATAAACAAGTTTATTTGGAGGGGCAGGTGTCTCCAAATAGCTGAAAATACATTGAGAAAGAAAAATGAAGTGGGATGTCTCACATTACCTGACCTTAAATCATATTACAAAGATACAGTGGTCAAAACAGCATGCTACCAGCATGAAAATAAATATACTGACCAATGGAACCAAATTGAGTGTTCAGAAATAGACCCTCTCATCTATAGACAATTTATCTTGAGAAGGTATCAAGCCAACCCAACTGGGACAGAGCAGCCTCTTCAATAATTGGTGCTTGGAGAACTAGATATCCATAACTGAAAGAAGGAAAGAGGTTCCATATCTCAAACCCTATACAATAATTAACTCAAAATGTATCAAAAATCTAAATATTAGAGCTAAGACCATAAAAGTTTTATAAGACAATCTAGGGAAATAGCTTACAAATTTTGTGAAAGGGTGTGGTTTCCGAGACCTTACACCCAAAGCACGAGCAAGGTAAAAAGAAATAGATAAATGGGAACTCCTCAAAATTAAACACATTTGTGCATCAAAGAACTTTGTCAGGAAAGTAAAAAGAGTAAAAAATAGCCTATGCAAAAAATAAAGACAAACAACCCAATTAAAAAATGGGCAAAAGACATGAACTGACACTTTTCAGAAGAGGAAATACAAATGGCTAAAAGGCACATGGAAAGATGCTCAACTTCACTGGCTATTAAGAAAATGCAAAACAAAACCACAATGAAATATTATCTCACACCCACTAGAAAGGTCATTATCAAAAACAACAGAAGATGATATGTGCTGGAGAAGATGTGGAGAAAGGGACACACTTATCCACTGTTAATGGGAATGTAAAATGGTCCAGCTGCTCTGGAATGCAGTTTGATGGTTCCTCAGGAAGTAAAGTATAGAATTGCCATATGATCCAGTAATCCCATTACTAAGTATAAGAAGGCAGGAACACAAATGGACATTTGCATATCGATGTTTATAGCAGCATTATTTAAGATTTCCAAGAGATGGAATCAGCCCAAATGTCAATCAATAGACAAGCGGCTAAACAATCTGTGGTATATATATATAAGATGGAATATTATGCAGCTGTAAGACAGAATGAAGTCATGAAGCATGTAACAATGTGGATAGACCTTCAGGACATTATACTGAGTGAAATTAGCCAGAAACAAAAGGAAAAATAGTATATGGTCTCACTGATATGAACTAACATTAATGAGTGAATTAAATTTTAGAACATAGGTTATAAGGAGAGAGAAAGAGGGTAGAGTGGGCATTTGGTGCTGAAGGAATATAGAAGGTACAACAGGACTGTTTGTAAAAATTCAGAAATGGATAGCAGATACTATCTGATGATAACAGAATAATGTAAGCACACTGAATGAAGCTGAGCGTGAGCATGGCTGAGAGAGAAGGGCTGGGGGCATGTATCACACCAGAAGGAAAGATAGAGGATAGAGACTGAGATTGTTCAACTTAGGACAGCCTAGAGTGGGCAATGATGGTGATTATATGTACAAATATAAAAACATTTTTGCATGAGGGAGAAAAAATGAATGTCAACATTGCAAGTTGTTGAAAATGGGATGTTATACAGAAAAAAAGCACAATCAGTGCAAACTAGGGTCTATAGTCAAGAGTAACACTGTAATCTGCTTCCACTGGATATAGCAAAGGCATTATGCCTAAACTCAATGTCAAAAAGTGGGGGATACTGGGGAGGGATATGGATTCCTTGTGGAAGAAAAGGAACTGTCTTCATATAGGTTATGGGGGTGAAGGCATGGCTATGTATTTAGGTTGGATTGTATGCTGTATGCATAAAACTGCTTAAAAATGAACAGAGAAAAGCAAGCATCAGAGAAAATATGGAAAAAGAGATGTACCTATTCTTTGTTGATAGGGAAGCTTAGAGGTGCAACCTTTCTAGAAGACAATGCAGTGGGTTCCACAAGAGGATTGAGGTTGGGTTGCCACATGATCTTGCAACCCCATTGCTAGGGAGAGCTGAGAGCAGGACATGAATGGACATTTGCACACTGATGTCTACGGTGGCAGTATTCACAACTCGCAATGGATGGAGCCGGCCTAAGGGTATAATGACGAAGGAATAGGAGGAACTGTCATGAATACATACAAGGGACTACTGAGATGAAGGGATGAAGATTGTGAGGCATGCAATTAGGTGAATGAACTTGAGGACTGTATTTTGAATGAAATCACAGAAACAAAAAGGCAAATATATCATACCTCATTCATATGGACTAACAATAATTTACAAACATGGATAATTGAATTTGAGAATGTGGGTTATCAGGTTGGGACCTATTGTAAAAGGTCCTAGATTGTAAACTCTTATGCAGTCACATATATTCAGGAGTTGTAACAGTTATTTCTAAATTCTAAGATACTGAGCTATTTGTGTATAACTTGGCCATTCCCTGAAACTTCAGGTATGTATATGACACCTAAGATTCTGAGTTAGAGCATTGAAGCTATGAAAATCAGCATTGCTCCAAAAAGTGACTGTTAAATCAGCTGAAAAAGAGATCAGACTTTGACTAGAGAAATGAATGAAGCTGATCTGGATAGGACTAAGGTAAATCAGAATACAAATAAAGGCTGATATGGTCCATATTGTAAAACTTCAATTTCTGTATGAGATCAAAGGGAGAGACATTTATTTGTTGCAAAATTTATATTTTGGATAACACACTATCTAATTTAACTTGTAATGTCAGTTTATTTGAACCCCTCATTACATGGAATTTTGAACAGGGCATGAGAACAGGTTAGTGTGGTGTCCCAACATATCCCAGAGTAATTTGGAAAGAGAATTAAAAAAAAGTATTTACAAAGGCCCCTTGGGGAACTGGGGGGAAAACATTCAACTTTCCCATTTGGGAATTCCTGATATTATTGCAAGCAGGGAGAAAAACAATTCAATAGGTTGAGCTTTCAATCTTGGGGTTCTCCCCTATGAAACCTATTCCTGCAAAGGAAAAGCTAAGCCTAATTATAATTATACCTAAGACTCACTCTTAGAGAACCACTTTTTTGCTCAGATGTAACCTCTCTCTCTCTAAGCCAACTCAGCAGGTGAACTCACTGCCTTCCCCCCTCCATGGGACATGACTCCAGGGGTATAAATCTCCTTGGCAATGTGAGATATGATTCCTGGGGTGAGCCAGGACCTGGCATCACGGAATTGAAAAAGCCTTCTTGACCAAAACAGGAAAGATAGAAATAAGACAAAATGAAGTTTCAGTGGCTGAGGGATTTCAAAAATGAGCTGAGAGTTTATCTTGGCCGTTATTATTATGCATTATATAGATATCCCTTTTTGGTTTTTTGTGGATTGGAGTGGCTAGACGGAAGTATCTGAAACTGTTGAAGTGTGTTCCAGTAGCCTTGATCTTTGAAGAAGATTGTATATGGCTTTTACACTGTGACCACATGATTGTGAAAATCTTGTATCAGATGTCTCTTTTATCCAGGGTATGGACAGATGAGTAAAAAAATAAGAATCAAAAATAATAAAGAGGTACAAAGGGTAAGAAAATTGGATAGATTGAAATACTAGTGGTCAATGAAAAGGAAGAGCTAAGGGGTATGTGGGATATATGAGTTTTTACTTTTTCTTTTTATGTATTTTTCTAGAGTGATGCAAATGTTCTAAAAATGATGATGGTGATGAATACACAACTACCTAATGATGTCGTGAGCCATTGATTGTATACTATGGATGAAATATATGTGTGTGAAGATTTCACAATAAAAATATTAAGTATTAAAAAAGATGTCACTTCTACCCTAACTGATACCAATCAATTGATATCAATGTGATACCAATAAAAATCCCAACAGCTAATTTTCAGAAATAGAAAAACTAACAATCACTTTTATTTGGAAAGGCAGGGTGCCATGAATAACTGAAAATATCTTGACAAGGAATGAAGTGGGCAGTCTCACACTTCTTGAATTTAAAGCATATTACAAAGCTACAGTGGTCAAAACAATACATAGTGGCATAAAGATAGGTATACTGACCAATGAAATAGAATTGAGTGTTCATAAATAGACCTTTTTATCTATGGACAGTTGGTCTTTGATAAGGCCATCAAGTCAACTCACCTGGGACAGAGCAGCTTCTTCAATATATGGTGGTTGGAGAACTGAACATCTATATCCAAAAGAATGAGTGAGGACCTCTATTTCACACCATGTACAAAAAATATCTCAAAATGGAACCAAGACCAAAACATTAGAGCTTAGAACATAAAGCTTTTAGAAGAAAATGTAGGGAAATATATTACGAATTTTGTGAAAGAAGATAGTTTCTTAGACCTTACACCTAAAGTGTGTTCAATGAAAGAACAAATAAATGGGGTCTCCTCAAAATTGAATACTTTTGTGTATCAAAGGACTTTGCCAAGAATGTAAAAAGGCAGCCTACACAATGAGAAAAAATGTTTGGAAATGACATTTCAGATAAGGGTTTAATATCCAGAATGTATAAAGAAGTCCTATAACTTAACAAAAAGCAATCAGCCCAATTTGAAAATGGGCAAGAGACATGGACACTTTTCCATAGAGGAAATGCAAATGGCTTAAAAGCATGAAAAGACACTCAACTTCACTGGCTAATAGGGAAATGCACATCAAAACCACCATGAGATCACCATCACCTCACATCTTCAAGAATAGCCATTATCAAAAAAAGCAGAAAACTGCGGGTACTGGTAGGATATGGCTAAAGAGGCACACGTTCTCTTTTGATGGGACTGTAGAATGGTACAACCACTCTGGAAGGCCGTTTGGCAGTTCCTCAGGAAATTAAGTATATAATTTCCATATGATCAGCAATCCCATTACTAGGTATACATTCAGAGGAACTGAAGACAGGGACATGAATGGACATTTGCACATCAATGTTTATAGTGGCATTAATCATGATAGACAAGATATGGAAACAGTCCAAATGTCCAACAACAGACAAGTAGTGTATACAAACTGTGATACATATGCACAATGGAATCTTACACAGTTGTAAAGACAGAATAAAGTTATGAAACATTCAACACCAGGTGAAACTTGAGGACATTATGTTCAGTGAAAACAACCAGAAACAAAAGGACAAATACTGTATCATCTCACTGGTATGAACTAGCATTAATGAGTGAACTTTGAGAGTTAAACTTGAGGACACAGGGTTTCAGGGGATAGAAAGAGAGTAGAGATTGGGCATTTGATCCTGAAGGAGTACAGAATGCTCAGCAGGATTGATTGGAAAGACCCAGAAATGGGCAGCACAATACTATCTGAAGGTAGTGCAAAATTACAAGTACACTGAACAAGGCTAAGTGTGAGTATGGTTGAAAGAGGGAGGCTGGGGACATGTATGACACCAAAAGGAAAGATAGTACATAAAGACTGGGGCTGTATAACTTAGCGAAAACTAGAGTAGTTAATGATGGTGATTGAATTTACGAATAAGAGAATATTTTCCATGAAAGAGAACAAATGAATGTCAGCATTTCAATGTGTTGAAAATGGGGTGGTAAATGGAAAAAATACAATGAATACAAACAAGGGTCTGTAGTTAATAGTAACATTGCAATATATTAAATGTAACAAAGCAAAATATCAAAGCTAAATATCAATAAGAAGGGAATATATGGGAGGGGTAAGAGATTCTTGATGTTGTTTCTCCTTTTTTAATTTAATTTAATTTTTTTATTCTTCACCTTTCCCCCTTCTTTCTTTGTCAAGAAATGGAAATATCCTCATATAGATTTTAATGGTGAATACATAGCTATGTGATTATACTAGGAACCATTAATTGCTTACTTAAAATGGATTGTATGGTTTGTCAATGAAACTGTTTGAAAAATAAACAGAAAGAAAGGGTGCAAGAGTTGTTCAGTGGTAGAATTCTCGCCTGCCATGTGGGAGACCTGGGTTCGATTCCTGGTCCATGCACTTCACAAAAAACAAACAAACAAGCAAAACAAACAAACAAATGAAAAATTCAAGAAATAGTGCAGCAATAAAGGGATACTCACATGGAAACATAATGAAATGTGACCCTGCCATACTACAGCATACAAAAAAACATAAATAAACAGAAAGATGCTGTGCTGGAGAAATTGTGGTAAGGCATAGCTATTCATCATTGCTAGGGAAGTAGAATAGTGAAACCCTATGAAGGACAGTGTAGTGGCTCCACAGAAGGCTAAGTATTGGGTTGCCATATGATCCTACAGCCCCATTATTAGGTATATTCTTGGAAAAAACTGAAAGCAGGGACATGAATGAACATTTCTACACTGGTGTTTATATTGGCAGTATTCACAATTTGCAATGGATGGATGTGGCCTTGACTGATGAATGGAATGGAATATTGAGTGGCTGCAAGAAGGAATGAAGTTGTGAGACAGGTAACTAGGTGAATGAAGTTTGAGGACAGCAGGTTGAGTGAAATGAGCCAAAACAAAAAGAGAGACATTATAACTCCTCACTAACATGGATTAACTATAATGTGCAAACTCTGAGAATTTAATCCAAGAGCATAGGTCATCAGGGGAAGCCTTACTATAAAAGTTCCTAGATTGTAAGCTCTTATAGCAGTCACATCTATTCCTGAGCTGTAATGGTTATTTCTAAATTCTGATCTGCTGAGCTCTTTGTGTATAACCTGGTCATTCCCTGGAACTTTGGTTATCTGTGAAACCTGAGACTCAGAGCTAGAGTTCTGCATTATGGTAGTCAGTATTATCCCATACAGAAACTGTTCAAAAAGCTGAACTAGAGACCAGAGGTTGATTGGAGATATGAATGAAGCAGATCTGGCTAGGACTAAGGTAAATCAAACTAAACAGTAAAGGATGATATTGACTGTGTTTTAAACTTCTACTTCTGTGTGAGTAAGAGAAGAGTTGGTTATTTGGTGAAAAATTTATATTTTGTAGTACACTATCTAAATTAACTTGTGTGGTCAATTTATTCGAACACTAATTAACTGGAATCTTGAATAGGTTGTGAGATCTTGTTGGTTTGTGCAGGTTAATGTAATGCCCAAATACATCCCAGAGCAATTTTGGCAGAGAATGAGAAAACATTTGCAAAAGTCCCTAGGGGAACTGAGGAGAAAAGAGGAAATATTCAATTTGCCCATCTGGGGAATTCTTGATATTCTTACAAGCCATGGGGACAACCAATTCAATAAGTGAAGCCCTCAGTCTTGGGGTTTGTCCCTATGAAGCTTATTCCTGCAAAGGAGAAGATGAGCCTTATAATTATGCCTAATAGTCACCCCCAGAGAATCACTTTTGTTGCTCAAATGTGGTCTCTGTCTCTAAGCCAACTCTGCAGGTGAACTCTCTGCCTTGCCTCTCCATAGGACATGACTCCCAGGGATATAAATTTCCCTGGCAACATGGCTTATGACTCCAGGGGATGAGCCTGGCTCTGGTATCATGGGATTCAAAAAGCCTTCTTGACCAAAAGGGGGAAGAAAAATGAAGCAAAATAAAGTTTCAGTGACTAAGAGGTTTCAAATAGAGCTGAGAGGTCATTCCGGAGGTTATTCTTATGCAATACATTGATACCGCTCCTTTAGTTTTTAATGTATTAGCATAGCTAAAAAGAAATACCTGAAACTGTTGGACTCCAATCAAGTAAACTTTATTCTTGAAGATGATTGTATAACTACTATAGTTTTCACAGTGTGACTTTGTGATTTTTAAATCCTTGTGATTGATGCTCCATTTATCCAGTTATGGACAGTTGAGTAAGAAAATAAGAACAATAAATAAATAAATAAATAAATAATAGGGATGATAAAAAGTATGGGATGTTCTGGGTATTCTTTTTCATGGTCATTTTTATTTTTATTCTTACTTTTACTTTGTTTTGAAGTAATGAAAATGTTCAAAAATTGATTGTGGCATTAATGCACAACTGTATTATATTATGAACCATTGATTGTACACTTTGGAATATGATATGCTATGTAAATATGTAGCATATCTCAATAAAATTGCATTAAAAAACACTTTGGACACTTCTGAGTAATTTCTGGTATTTTTTCCAGACACGTCAGTCTCTGTATGAATTTTTTGTGGCTGACACTTTAATATCATATAGTGATTAGGTACAGTTTTATTGAACTCTCAGAAACATATTTTATAAGTGATCTGACATATAGGGTCCCAAATTATATCCAATTGCAGGGTAAGATTTCACCAAATACACGTAATCTCATTGCTTGATATCTCAATTCCAGGCAGACTTAAAAATAGTCACTGTTTTTTTCTTTTTCTTTTTCTTTGTTCTTGAAAAGCCCACTTGAGCATGTCATGTGTCTTCTCAAGTTGAGAAATCATTTCTCTACTGGCTCACATATTACATCATCAATGCAACTTATCAGAGAAGATGTGGTGATTGTCATGACCTGTCATGACAGATTATACCTCTTCATACATTATTAGTTTCATTAAAGTGGAATCCACCTACTGCTAGGATAACATGCTAAGGGTATATTGAATTTCTTCCCAAGTAAATGTAAACTGTTCCTCACTGTCCTTCATAATACAGTAGGAAAAGCTAGCATTGACAATCTCAAGAACTACATGCCATTCTTCTCCAGTTTGCTGCACTTCATAAATCGTGTTGCTATAGGGTTCCTCCCAGGAAAACACGATCAGGTGCAACAGAAACTTTCAACAAAAGACTGCTTTATTACTTACACAGCAGAAAGGGTCCACGAGAGCAGGAAAAGAGAACCCATTATGGCCTGTTCCCCAGTAGGCTGACTGCTTGGGTCAGAGTCCAGTGGCTGCAAGCTCCACATGATCCATTTCACATGGGATATGAGAGACAAATAAGTGTGGCCCAAAGGGCAGGGTACTTTACAACGCAGAGCAGGGGGCCCTGTCACTGAGAGTTCCCTTCCTGATAAGCAGTTGGGACTGCTCTTGCCTGTTTTCCCTGGTTAAGGTAAGGTGAGTCCTTTTCATTAGATCTAACATCTCCTCAGGACTGTGAAATGGAAACATATTGAGACATCTGCATACAAGAGAAAAGAAGGAGGGGGTAAGAGAAGGCTGGGAGATGGCTGCCAGGTATGCCTGTGACTTCCCCACAGATTCCACTTCTCTAGTGACTAAAAGCACGGACTCCGGCTTCAGACACCTTGGATTCATATTCCAGCCCTCATCTCTTTGGCTTTGTGACTTTGGGAAAGTTATTTAATCTATTTATCAGTAAAGTGAGCTTTTATAGGACCTACTTCTTAGGGTTGTTGTGCCTATTAAAGGAGTTAAAATATGTTAAGCATATAACCCAGTACTTGCACGTATAAAGGGCTATGAAAGCATTTTTCACTATTATTATACCGAATTCCTTAGTATTTACCAATTCTTTAATTAAAAGTCGTATTTCCTGAGTTCTCCCTAGGAGCCAGTATTGTTTCAAATTTCTCAGAGGTTTCAGCTTTCGTAAGATCAAAGTTTCCTACTCAGCATGTTATGTTAAACCTGAGAAAAAGGCAGGCAGCCCATATGTCAGCAAGTTTAACTATTTGGTTTAAAATTTCCACACCATTGTATGCTAATAGACGACACAGCACTCAGAAGAGATCTCATGCTAAACATTTATAACTTTACTTTCATTTTTTTTACCTTTTACCACTATGATCCCACATCTGCCCAAGATTGCTACAAGCTCCTTATTTCATTGTTTTGGAGCTTCTGGACTAAGACCCAGAGTCCAATGTCTCTGTCATGGTATTTCTCTAAATTCTGTTGCCTCAAGTTTCTCCAGACCGGTTAACAGTAACAATAGCAATGCAATAATTCTGTTTTTTATTACGATGTAATCTAATTAGCCATACCTTATGAGATAAGAGCATAGTCTTTGTATTCCACTGGGGGAGTCTACCTGCCATCATATGTCTTAATGTGGAAAGCATGGTGGATTAGTCCAATCAAGCATTACATTACTGTTTTAGTTTGTAAAAGCTGCCAGAATGCAAAATACCAGAAATGGAATGGGTTTTCAAAGGGGGAATTTATTAATTTGAAGGATTGCCATTCTAAGTCTGTGAAAAACGTCCAAACTGAGGCATCCAGGGAAAGACACCTTGATTCAAGAAAGGCCAGTGGGTCAGAAACACCTCTGTCAACTGGGTAGACACATGACTGGCATCTACTGGGGTCTGGCTTCTCGTTTCAAACATCTTCCTTGATGGCATTTTCTTTAAGCATCCCCAAAGGTCTCTGGCTGTGTGGGCTCTGTTGGTTCTGTTGGCTCTCTAGCTCTTTCCAAAACGATTCCCTCTTAAAGGGCTCCAGTAAGCAATCCACCTTGAATGGGTGGAGACACAACTTCGAGGAAACCATCTAACTATAAGTTACCACCGACAATTGGATTGGTCACCTCTCCATGGAAACAATATTTTGATCTCACCCAGCCATACTGAATGAGGATTACAGGACATGGCTTTTCTGGGATACATAATAGCTTCAAACTGGCACAATTATTCCTGTTTTCCCCCACTCCTTTCATCATCCTGATCTATTTCCACTGAGATTTATACTAAATGATCTATAATTTCTATAACTGTATATCTAAAACAGACATACTGTCAATCAAGAAAATACAGACTGAGCTGCAATGCATCATAATCATTTATTTAGGGTCTTAAATTGCACGTTGGGGAACACAGATTCTGGTAACAACTTAAACTGTGTACCCACTTGGGAATTGTAAGTAAGGTTTTTTAAAGAACTAAAAGCTTACATAAGTTGGTTGTAAATAATTCCTGGATATTTTGGGCTGTTCAAATGTCCTTCAATTTACACAGTTTGCTGATTTTTTTTATCTTATGACTGTTTCATGGCTTCTAGGTGTCCTCAGAAACATTGTTTCTTTTGGTTTCACATCCCTTGACAATTTGTTTTATCTGGGTGAGATGTGTATAGAAATAACTCCTTGAATGTTCTACTCACTCCATTTTAAATCTCTTAGCCATAATAACTCCATTTTTTTTTCTATCTCTTTTCTCCACACTTCAATGCAGTTAGGATATCAGAGAGAGAGAAGCACGAAGTCTGGGGAAGGACCACATCAAATTGTCAGGTTGCTCAAGGAGCAACTCCAAAGCAGGTTTGCATATACAAGGCTAGAGAAGTTCTAGCACATGGCAACATCTGAAGTGTGCTTGAGCATCTCACCAATCTTGAGATAATATCTTATCCAGTAAGGTTACAGGGTGAGGGACGCACAGAACACTCGGGCATAAACGCATTCCGTTTGCATGTGCAGCTTGCCCAGGCTAATTAAGCTCGGTACAAGGGTGTTCTTGAACTTACAGCTATAGAACTAGAGCAAGGATCATATCCCTGGATGTCTCTGCATCCCCTGCTAACAGAGCCTTCAACAATCTACATGGCCTTTGCTTAATATCCACCTTTTTAAGTGAATTTGTTAAATATCAAAAAAATTGAATACGATTATTTAAGTTATTCATGTGTACTTTGTTTTCTAAAACTTTAGTATAGGAAGGAAGTTATATTATTGAGCAATGATTCCAACAAACTAAGATGTGGCATTTCGCTCAGAGACTCTTACATGAATTGAGGTCAACATGATGATCTTGGTAATGTTTTGCTAGAAACAGACTCAGAAAGTCACTAGTATAGAAGTTTATTGAACTAAAGTAGCATTAATGTGGAACAGCCACCAAAGGTGAGTGCTCGAAAGGCAAGTTTGGGGCAGGCAGGACACGTGGCTGCTAGAAGTAAAGGGAGGCAGGCAGCCAGGGAGGGTGAGCTACGGGAGCTGGTTGGGGAGTTATGACCTTGGGCCATATTTCATTAATTTTGCAACTTGGACAGGCAAGTGCAAGCTTTCCGCTCCACTAGCAGCGGAGCTATCTAGTGAAGATAAGCAAATTTGTTGGTGTCAGCATGACTTGTTTCTTTTCTGCAGGGGCACAGGTCTCAGCTTGTGGCGTGGAGGGTTATTGACATGTCAGCCTGACTCAGTTCTCTGTTTCTTCTTTGTAGTTCCCTGGATAGAAAGAAGTTCTAGCATGTCAACTGGATTACTGAAGCTATTAACCATTCCATTTTTACAGTAACACGGGGATCATAACCAGGTACAAAATTTTCCAGACTAGTTTTGTGTAATTTTCTGCCTCCTCTAACTATGTTTTAGCTTAACATCAGGATGTTTGAGTGTGCCTGGGTCTCTCTCTTTCTCTGCCTTTCCCCAGAGAATCCTGTATACTATGATTGACAGCTGTAGTGATTAAAAAGTGAGTGATATAATCAATTGGATAGTGATACAAAGCAAAGCACAAAAAATAGAAAAGGGATCGGCTAAAGCAAAGCTTTTGAAACCCTAAGACTAGTAGCAGGGGGCAAGAAGAGTAGCATCAGTGAAATAGGAGAGAACAAAGACAAAATCTGTGGCCTCATGTCTTCTCATTCTCCCCCACTAGAAAATAAGCCGTATTTCAGCAGGTTCTCTGCCTGTTTGTTCCTTGGTGTATCACCAGCACCTAGCAATAACTGGTATTTAATAAATATTTCATATATGAATGAAGTAGAGAATAAAAGTAGCACAGAGAAAGCAGAATTTGAAAATTAGAAGACTAATGTAGTTAGAAAAATGTGGCTAAATAAGTCAGGCTCATAATAAAGCCAAAACCCAGTTGTTCCTAAAGTGAATGTTTATTAAATTGGGAGAGTTATGTTACAAAATAAAACATACAAACTGCACTTCCAAAGAACATTTTATTAGCAAGAGCCAAAAGCAGCAGAGCTGAGAAACAGAAATGCAAATGTTCAAATTGATAATGCTAAAAAGCTGCCTAACAATAATTTCAAAATATTTACTTTATGTTATTGTTTAGTCCTCAATGAATTGCAAATTTTTAAAAGACAGCTCAGAGCATCACTTATCTTTATTTCCAGGTAGTACAGGGTATTGGATTTAGAATAGTTGCACATTCATTCATTTAATTGAGCTAAATCCCAAGAACCTTTCTCAGCAAACACACATCTCGCCAGTTCAAACAAAGCCTGTCCTAATATCTGAAAACAAAAAATGCCTGTGCTGTTACTTTGTTAAATCTTTTTGGAAAACAGGTAACATTAGGACATACATCTTCCACTTTTAAAGAACCATGGCATTGACTCATTTTATTTTTAAAATGTTTTCCTTTATGTAATACCATCACTTTGTGTGTACACCACAAATCCACCTTGTCAGACAATTTGTTGCCACCCACTGCCTGTCAGTCTCTCACAGAAATAAGGATAGTGGCTCAGTTAGAGAAAGAGCATTTATACTTCTGATGATTCCATCAACTGATTTAGAAAACCTGGGAGAACACAGCTTCCACACAATGAGATGGCTTTGTTCTGCAGTCTCTTGTACTACAATTTTATTTGTGTTGGAAAGCATTATCTATATGAACTAACTGAGGCCAGGGGAAATGCCACACCGGGCAATACAGACAGATATAAATATTTTAAATAAAATGGTAAAAATGGGAGGTAAGATAGCATATAGAAACTTGGGAACTTCAAATACTCTAATCCTTTTATTTCAAGATAAGTAAACAATTCGAAAGAGATTCTGACCTAATTAGGATTACACAGATAAGAAGTGGTAAAAATGAGACTATTAATTAAGAATATTATATCCTATGTGCTAGATGAAAAGGATTATCTCTAGTAGATAGTGCTTTTCAAACTAGACCCTTTAGGGGTCTAGTGCTTTCCAGTATGGTAGAAACTATTTGCATGTAGCTGATGAAATTGAAATTAAAATTAATTAAAATGAAATAAAACTGAAAATTCCATTCTTCAGTCACACTAGCCAAATTTCAAGTGTGTAAAAACCATTTGTAACTAGAAGCTACATTCTGAATTTTGAAGATATAGAACTTTTCCATCCTCGAAGAAGGCTGGACAGCAAAGTTTAAGAAAGTCTGTTGGCCAGTGGCTGTAGCTCTGATTTCCATATTCTGACATCAAATTAACTATTTCTACTGATTTACCCTACCCAACATATTCAACTTCCATGTAGAATTTCACTTAAGAAAAATATAAAACATGCTTTAAAAGTGGTGTAAATTTCCCAGCAACTCCTTGATTTCATTTCTATTCCTCACAAGGTTGTTCCATATCATTGTTTATAAATTATCTATCCTGTATCGGTTGGCTCTTTAGTATATATTGCATATAAAATTGCCTATAGCCTTTTAAACACACACACACAATTAGTTTATTCAATAGCCACACTCATTCCCAGAGGTACACAATTAGTTTATTCAATAGCCACACTCATTCCCAGAGGTACATCATAAATAAGAATCTGCAGTTCTGATCATAAAATCAAGGTTCCAAAACTGGCAAGTGTACAGTTTATTCAACACATCCAATAAAAATCTATTATAAGTGTATCTCTCTACTTAAATAAAAATTGAGTTTTAAAAATCTTGAAATGATCATAAATTCAAGAAAGTTGCAAGTATATATGCAGTTTCCATGCACCCTTCCCTCAACCTTCACCAGTGTTACCATCTTGCAGAACATTGAGTTTGTTTGGATTTCACCACTTTTACATTCACTCTTGCATATGTGTGCATAGAGCTACCATGCACATTCAATCACATGTTTAACTTCATGTAACCACTGTCACAATAAAGCACTTAACTGTATCATCAGCACAGGCTTCCCTCATGCTGCCCCTTTATAGCCATATCCACTCCACACACACATCCTAGCAGCTACTAAATGGCTCTCTACTCTATAATCCCATTACTTCAAAAATGTTATATAAATGTGATCATGTCATATGTATCCTTTGTGTGATTTTTTCCCTTAGCGTAATTTTCTTGAGGTTCACCCAAGTTGCTGTGCAAATCAACAGTTTGCTCTTTTTTATTGTTGAGGAATATTCCACGATGTGGATGTACCACATTTTGATTAATCATTCATCCACTAAAGGATGCTTAAGAAGTTTCCAGTTTGTAGCAATTATGAATAAAACTGCTGTGAACATTCATGAGCCGGTTTCTTCACACAAGCTTGGACTCATTAGGATATGGGGCCAAGATTACACTTCCTTGTCATATGCTAAGCCCTTTTTTAGTTTAATGACTGCCTGCTACAAATCTACTATGTGCCAAGGCTTGTTCTGGTTGTGACATAAACAGAACAGACAAGCTCCCCTGGACTCAGGTAAGTTACTTCATACACAAGCTGGAAAGTATGAGGTGGGTTATAAAAAGAAATGAGAAATCACATAGCATTCATAAATCATGTAAAAATAATGCAAACTAATAAAGCAAGAAGGGTGGATAGGCCAGTCTTGAGGGTGATGTCATTTTATATAGTATAGTAGGGAGCACCATAATGGAAGCAAACACCTGAAGAAGCAGAAGGAATAATCCATGGTGATGTCTCTGGAAAATGCATCCCATGTAGAAGAAACAGTGTATGCTGGTTTGAAAGGATGTATGACCCCTAGAAAAGCCATGTTTTAATCAAAATCCCATTTCATAAAGGTAGAATAATCCTTATTCAATACTGTATGTTTGAACTGTAATCAGATCATCTCCCTGGAGATGTGATTTAGTCAAGAGTGGTTATTAAACTGCATTAGGGGATGACATGTCTCCACCCATTTGGGTGGGTCTTGATTGGTTTATTGGAGTCCTGTGAAAGAGGAAACATTTTGGAGAATGGGAGATTTCTGAGAGAGCAGCGGATGACACAGCCTCGAGAAGCAGAGAGTCCACCTTTGGAGATGAAGAAAGAATGCCTCCCAGGGAGCTTCATAAAACCAGAAGTCAGGAGAGAAAGCTAGCAGACGATGCTGTGTTCACCATGTGCCCTTCCAGCTGAGAGAGAAGCCCTGACTGTGTTCGCCATGTGCCTTCTCACTTGAGAGAGAAACCCTGAACTTCAGCAGCCTTCTTGAACCGAGGTATCTTTCCATGGATGCCTTTGATTGGACATTTCTATAGACTTGCTTTAATTGGGACATTTTCTCAGCCTTAGAACTGTAAACTAGCAACTTATTAAATTCCCCTTTTTAAAAGTCATTCTGTTCCTGGTATATTGCATTCCAGCAGCTAGCAAACTAGAACACAGTGCAAAGCCTGAGTCAGAAGCTTGTTTGGTCTTGTCAAGAAAATTCTAGGATGTTAGTATGACTTGAGAGGAATGAGCGAGGTAGAGTGAGCTATGAGAGGTAATCAAATGATCCAAGAACTAATGGAGTATTACATCATATAGTACCCTATAGACAATTTTAAGGATGTTCCACAATCAGAGAGGCAAGCCTTCAAGACCAAAGGGTATCTTCTCCTTGAACTGCTTAGGAAGCTGTAGTTTCACTTCAAAAGTAGGAACAAACTTTCCTCTTCTAGGTTCTAGAGAATTGTCTCAGATGTTTTGCCCAGGGTGAGAGGCAAGCCATGAGTACAGAGAGCAGCAGAGCTCTTCTCAGAGGAAAAGAAATTATTTGAAACAGAATGTGAGAAAATTCAAGTATGAGGGTACTATTAAAAGCAATAGTTTTTTGGTAGTCATCAGTTAAGATCAGGCTGGTAGCTCCACGACAGCAACAAGCTAAATCAAAGGCTAGGTAATTTACCAGAGTTAATCAGGAAAAGATACAGCTAAGAGGAGACATTCTGGCATCAGAACAAACGTCAAAGACAGGCCTCAAAATTATTCCTGCATAGGGGTCAAATTTAATTGAAGCAGATTGTGGAGCAATTTCTTCCCCAGGGAAGTGTTGAAAATGACAGTAGAATCATCCAGCAATTAGTAATGCCTAAAGGTTGGTCTGATGCTAACAGAGGCAGACAGTTAAACACAGAGAATTGGCAAAGAATTAGGGCAAACACCCTCCCTTAAGGATACTATATTAGCTTTCTATTTCTCCTGTAACTCATTTCCATAAAATTAGCTGTTTGAAACAGCACTGAAATATCATCATACAGTTCTGTAGGTCAGACACTGGACTTTGATCTCACTAGACCGAAAAAGGTGTCAGTGGGCCTGAGTTCTTTTCTGGAGGCTCTTAGGGGAAATATGTTTCCCTGACTTTTTAACTTCTTGAGGATGCCCTCTTTCCTTGCTTCCCAGCTTCCTTCTTCTATCCTCAGCATCAGTAACTTAGCATCTCTTTGATTCTGCTTCCATTGTTACATCTCTCTCTGACCACAACTCAGCAAGGTTCTCTACTTTTAATGACTGGGTGATTAGATTTTGCCCATCTGAATAACCTAGCTTAATCCCTCTATTTCAAATTCCATGAACTTAATTACATCCTCATTGACCCTTTTGCCATGTAAAGTAACATTTTCCCATGTTGAGAGAACTAGGAATTGGTTATTTGGGGCCCATTATTCTGTCTACCACATGCTCTCTACCAGCATCAGATAGCACTTATATCCTTCCACCAGAACTAAGCCACATTGGCAACATAGACCTGAAAGCTGGGTTGGAAAATGTTGCTTTATTCTAAATAGCAATATGCCAAACAAATATTTAGGGGTCTGTTACAATAGAAAAAATATAGAATGGAAAAAAAAATTCAGGGAAGTACTACAACCCAGCTTCAATCCTTACTCATCATGAATTTTATGTTTGAGGGATTGTTTTGTAAAGATTTTACCTTTACATAAAAGTAATACATAGAAGTAGGATATTAAAAATTTTGGAAAAACATAAAATAAGTTATGTATTTTTTCGCATCTGCCCTTATTTATTGTTGTCGTTTCAACTGTTGTCATCACACATATACACACAGACATACTGAAGATCGATGATGGACAGATGACAATAATTTATAGATTTTATAGATAGATGGATGGATGGATAGATAGACAGACAGACAGACAGACAGATAGATAGATAGAGAGATAGATGGATGGATAGTCTACCAAGGTTCCTATTACAAACACCACACACTGGTTAGCTTAAACAACACATATTTATTTTTTTGCAATTTTGGAGGTTAAAAACCCAAAATCAAATTGTCCATAGGCCATGTATTCTCCAAGTCTACAGTGTTCTCTTGATGATACACTGACAATGTCTGCCTCCCTCACATAACAATCTGTCTCCTTAGTTCTTTTCCTGTGGCTTTTACCTCATGTCTAAAATTCTTTTGCTTATGAGGATTCTAGTCATATTGTATTAGCACTTTATTTTTTAATTATCTTTCTATTGGCATTCTTCTGTTTCTTGTATCTTTAACTCAATTATATCTACAGATGTCCTTTGCAACATTAAATGGTTTTACCAAAATTTCACAAGTTCTCTACAAAGAGACGCTTAGGCTTAGCTTCTTCTCAGGGTGTCTTATTTGTTTTATTACATCTTTTTTTTTTTAATGTTTGCCATTACAAACAAAGTTGAAATGAAATTCATTAATTTAATACATTTACAAGTATTTTGAGTATTTAGCATAAATGCCCTAAAGTGGAACTTTTAGACAAAAAAGCTATACCTATTTAAAGTCTTGACTGATATTCCCAAATTGCTGTCCAAAATGATTTTAACAGCACACATAGAAACAGTGTTGAAGAGAGCTTCTTTCACTTCATCATTGCCAACACTGGGTATGTGGGAAATTGTAGTGTATTGATTTACTTGGCATTACTTAAGTACAAGAGAGGTTGAAATATTTTCATTAGCTCAGAGACTGAGCTCAAAGCTTAGGTTTTTATGCTATATAACAAATTGGCAGAGTTAGAGCCTTCAAATCCAACCTATTATCTCACAATTTCTGTGGCTCAAAAGCCTTGGCACAGCTTATCTGGGTGTTTGGCAGGACTGGGATAAGCCAGCCAGTTCTGAGTTCTCATCTGGAGGCTGAAGGCTGTTCCCAAACCCCCTTATTGTTGCAGAATTCACTTCTTTGTAGCTATAGGATTCATGGAAACTTGCTTGTTTAAACCTAACAAATGAAAGTCTAAGGGGCAAATCTGCCAGCAAGACTGAGTTATATTTAGCATCATAATCCTAGGAGTGAAACTTCATCAACTTTGTTATACTTTATGGATAGAATAAATTCATAGGGCCTCACCCACATTTAAGGGAATGACATTATACAAAGATGTGGGTACCTTCAAGTGTACCCACCCCAGTCTGGCTTTCTGACCCCCAATGATTCATCTCCCTTCCACATGCAAAAGACAGCCACCTTCTTCTAATATGCCAAGAGTCTCATCACATTATAGTGCCAGTTAAGTATCCTAAATCTCATCATCTATTTCAGATCCAGTTATAGACTCCAAGGGGTAATTGGTTAGTCCAGCACTCCCCATGTATAGACCTGTGAAACTAAAGAGACCAGTTATCTGTCCCTGGCACATCCAGCATACAACAGTGGGGCAGGAGAGTAACATACAATTCCATTTGAAAAGGAGAAAATTGAAGACATGAAGGAACCATTGTTCCATAATGGTTCTGAAATCCAGCAGCACAAACATGGCAAATTCCTTCATTAGATCTGAAGGACTTCAAATAATCCCTTGTTGATCTCATCTTCTTTCTGGGCTCTTGGTTTCACCTCTTAAGTCTTCCTTTCTTTTCAAGAAAAAAAAAGCAGCTGTGCTAATGGCTGAGTAGTTTTATTAGCTTCCTTCTGGCCAGCAAAGTTTTGGAGATTCAAAAACCTCTTTCATTTTGTACCTCTCCCTTTTGTTCTGTCCAAGCTGACAATGTTTATTTTTCTACGTCTTGAGTGGATTTCACTGGGTTTCCCTCCATCAAACAAAAGCCACATTTATAAATATTTTCAAGAACATCCCTTCTCTATCTTTGTCCCCTGCTGATATGGCTGAAGGACAATATGTCTTCCCAGACATATTCTGCTTTAGTAGAGAGGATCTGAGCAGCACGACCTCAATTCCTTGAAAGGTATCGTAGATGACAATCCTCTGATCTTTTCAAGTCTGAGACTGAGCAGGCTCCATGCCAACTTTCAAAAGAAATTTTTAGCAGCTTTTGACATCTAGAGAGGATTAAAATTTTAAAAATCACCCATCCTTGATTATTTTTTGTTTAACAACTCTTCTCTCAATTTACCTCTCTCTTCTTGTGTTTTAACATTGTCCCCTAGAAGAAATCAGGCAGCATATTCAACAGTTTGTTTGGACCTAAACTTTAATATATCCAGTTTCACCCCTTCAAATTCAGCTTTTACCATCACTGTAGGAGACAATGTGCCTAAATTGTCTGCTACTAAATAACAAGAACTCTTCCTCTAGTTTCAAATAGCAGTTTTTCACCTGTTTTTAGGCATTCACTGGCAGCATCCTTAAACTCCAGATTTCTGCTCACAATCTCTCCAGGGTGATTTTGGCCTCTCTGTCAGGCTAGTTGTAATTCTCCCAGCCTCTAGCCACAGCCTGGTTCCAGAGCTACTTCCATAGTTGTTGGTGTTTGTTATAGCAGCAGCCCACTTTCTGATACCAGAATATGCATTAGTTTTCATGTTATGCAACAGATTACCACAAATTTGGCAACTTAGAATCATGTAAATTTATTTTCTCACAGTTTCTATGCTTCAGGAGTCCAGCTTAACCGGGTAATGAGAAAGGCTGCAGTTAGTGTTGCAGCAGGGTTGGGTTTTCATCTACAGACTCGACTGGGGAAGGGTCTGATTCTAAGGTTGTTGTAGCTCTTGACAGAATTCATTTTCTTGTGACTGTTACATTTGTAGCAGATTGTTACCTCAAGTCAAGCATAGACTGAGAGAAAGACTCTAGAGCAAGTTGGCTACCAAGTTGGAGTATTACATAAAGTAATGTAATCTTGGGAGTGACATTTCTCACCTTTGCAGTATTCCATTCACTAGAAGCAAGTAAACTGGTCCTTCCCACACTAAAGATGAGGGATTATAGAAGACTGTGAAAACTAGGAGATGGGGAGCTGGTGGGCCAAAAAGAAAGACCAAATTGTATGTCTTTCTTTTTTTTTTTTCAAACTTATTTTTTTCTTCCCTATTCTCTTTCAATTGTTATTGTTTTCTTATTTATTTATATTAAAGCATTTGAAATTAAGGAAAACAGCTCTTTGATATGTGTTACAAATATCTTACAGTTGCTACATATCTCTTTGTTTATGATGCCCCTTCCTCAAGAAATTTTAAAATTTTGTATGATTAAATGCATTATCCTTTTCCTTTGTGGCGCCTTGACTTTTTAGTCAGAGAAAGTATTCAGAATTAGTCTGGGTAATTGAACTACTGAAACCTCAAAACTCAGTCTGTTTATTGTTTACACACATTATATTCAAATGCAGGTGGCAATGTTATTTACACACATTATATTCAATGCAGGTGGCAATGAAGGCTCTGCTCTGAGCTCAATTTAATACCCAAGACTCCTTACTTTTGTGATGTTTCACTCTTCATTATGTAGCCTCCAGATTGCCACAGAATGGGAAGAGAGCCAATCTGTAGACACCTGTTCCTGAAAGTGGTGGATGGCTCCTCTGCACACATTCCATGTACAAGATTTCCAAACCACATCTATAGCAGTATGAGTCTCTTACCCAACAAAGGCGGTGGATTGGTTCAATAACCAATTCCTGAGACACCAGGGTTTCAAAGAGAGGAAGAGTTTATTATCAGGCATGTTGTAGGAGAGCAGATGGCCTATTGGTCCAAAATCTGTCTCCTCCAACATACCAGAAAACAAAAAAGAATATCTATATAATGATTCAGTAATCAAAATCACCCCTTAATTCCTGTTTTCTTGGTTGCAAGTTTTCTTCTCTACCTTCGTTTGGCAGCAACATATTTTTAACCGTGTCTTGGGTGTAAGGATGTTTGCTACCCCTCCCGTAGAGGCAGACAGGATTTACTTTTATTCCTCCTAGAAAAAGTGGATCCTTGTCTATTCCCCAAGGGTGAGACAGATGACTTCTCAATTGCTTAAGGTTTGTGCTCTCTGGAGCAGAAGTGGAAGGCGAAGGGGTCAAGGCTTATCTCCCAGCTGCAGCTCGTCACCTGCCCACACAGTCCTACCAAGGAAGCTGTCTCTGGCCTCCCACCCCGCCTCCGATATTTTGTGTGCTGGTGTAGTGGTAGTCTTTTAAATGCAATCTTAAAACTGTAAGCAAGCTGTCGTTGTGAGCTTTCAGTCTCACATAGGAGCAACACGTAAATATAAAGCCTGCACCCAGACATGAGTAAGCTTTCATCTAGTGCCTCAGACATGGAGGTAGCATACTCTAGGTGTCACAGAGGATGTAAATCTTGGAGGAAGTAGTAAATAACAGATAATGAGCTACTGAAGTTCTTCAGACCCCGCCCCCCCCATGCCTTACTTGTTACCCAAAATGATTATCTTTCTCTGTCTCTAACATGTATAAAAGCCAATTGAAAAATTACTATAGAGAGGCAGATTTGGGGTTTCCCCTGCCCTCCGGCTAATATAAATAAATCTCTTTCCTTCCCAGCCTGTTTGGTGGGTAGGTTGGGGTTAGGGTTAACTGCAGTGGAAGACTGTGGAAAACATCTTGAGAATGAGTGCCAACTTCTCAAGCGTGGGAGGCTCCCTAACATACATTTTTCCTTTATGACTTTGTTATCATTTTACCTGACTTTTTTGTTTTTACATATGTCACTTTTCTCCTATGCTCTGCTGTAACTGAAATAGTTACTGGTGTCCTGTCTACTAGCAATCCCGGCTGTCTGATAGATTCAGATATAGTTATGATTTTTTTCTCCTTCCTAGGGTGGAGCTGGCTTTCTTTGTAGGTTTCTACATCCTGAGCACATCACAATATCCACATTCTATTTGAAGTACATTGGTTTCATATTCATGATTGTATCTACAGATTGTGCATGTCTCAATTGGCTTTTTTTCTTTGTGTTATTTGTGAATACTTGCTTAAATGCAGTTGCTTCTTTTTTTCATTTATATGGATTACTTCTAAGTGATTGACATTTTATTTTATTTCAATTAATTGAAAATATTTTCTATACAATTCCTTTATTAAATTTATTTTGTAATTGATTTAAAATACACTTTAGTAATTGTGAAAAATTATCATGGAATTAATTTTACATATGCATATGCATACATATTTTACTAGAGCTTAGTCTTTTAGTATTACATTATTCAGCCTATAAGTACTTAACACATCCACATTTACTTAATTGAATAAAGTCTCAGAGTCAAGACCCACTATTATAGTATTTTGTTGATTTCTCCTTATTTCTCTATGGTTTATACTTTTACATATTTGGCTGTTATAGTATGTGTTGCACAAATAGTTCAATAAACATATCCTCATTATAGATTCTAAGCATTATGTGTAGATTCTAACATTAAAGCACCCTGTGTTTAGGGTGTAGATGACAAAGATTCTGTGATCCAAAATCAGTCTACAACTTATATTAGGATATTATATGTTAGTGAATTTTTAAAAATTTACCTTGTTCTATATTTAATAAGCGGTCCAAATACCTATGGTATATGATGGAATATTAAAACCCAATTCCCTAATGCTCCCAGATATATTCCTATTTCTGTATATGCTCTAAAACAAATAAAAACAATTATAAACCCAGGGAGTCATTGAACTACTGAAATATCTAAAATTGCATGACATAGAATAGATTTGAACAGAAATTGACAAAATAAAATGATTTCATATTTCTATCAACAATCCAACAAAGCCATATAAATTTAGCATAGTATGTGTTGGTACCTTTAATCTAATCAATGTATTTACTTTTTTCATCTTATAATAACGATTTTCTTATCTTATAATAACTATTTATAACTATAATATATCAAAATTATATTTATTGATCTTAAGGAAGAGAGGAATTGTATTTTATCCATAAAATTAAATGCTGATTGTTTTGCTATTCTTTGCTGAAAGTTCTAAAAAAAGACATAAAATTGACTTAGTGGTAGCAAAACCAGTTTGAAAGAAGACAGGTAAGCACAGGTACAAGAGTCATTCAAGGACTATCTATTTTTATTAATCATATGGGTTTGCATATGCAGAGTTTCTGCCTTGATTATAATAAAAAAATTAAGTTGGGCTTTGTAACTTTGGACAAATTTATGGATCTAGGTGGAAAGGAACAGTATAAATTTGCACAGAAATGCAAAAAGAATTTATACACCTCAATTATATGGGCAGTTTTCAATTGTAACAATATAGTCTTTTGACACTGGGATAAATGTGATTTTCCTTAAAGGAGTTGCAAAATGTGTATAAGACAATCTTTCAAAACATCTACCAAGTATTAAAAAATAAAATGTATGGTGTTTTAGTATGCAGGTTTTCAATTTCAGCCAAATTATACTATTACTTAAACTTTTTATATTAGAGACTTGAAGACATGCCCCCAAATCTTGAAAATGTTATTGTTATTTAGCGCTAGAAGACAAAGAACAACGTTAAAAATATTGCCCCACAGGCAGCAGATTCTGTAAATTACTATAAAATGGTCGTGCAGTACCCAATAGATATTATAAAGACAAGTAAACTTTGCTGATTATCACTAAAAGGCTAAGTGCTCTTCCCTTTCCTGATATGTGTAATTTATTGAATGTGAATAAACAAACAAACAAAAAACAAAAACAAAATCCTCTTGCTCTGTTTGCTGGTTAAGATATTCTCCTGGAAAGGTAGGAAACGTTACCACGACTTAAGACAACAGGACAAGAATCTTTATAGTAAAACTTTAAGAACGTACTTTTGCCTATGAGCTTTCCTAAAAGCAGTATATGATATTAGCGATTGTAAGAAGACTAAAAGCGGACTTTTGATGGGTGCTGCTTTTGTTCTCTTTACTCATTCATAAAAGAACAGGCTAAAGAGCAGAGAGGTGGACAGGTGACATTAGAAGTGACCCTTTTTGAGTTCATAAGCTTGTAACACTGGGTTGTACATTTTCATCTTATTTTACAGCTGTACTGGTTTCTATGAATAACAATATTGCTCTTCAAATTTTTCTCACTTTAAAAATCTGCATAATGTGATAAGTTGTCAGATACAATTAAACATACTGTTTCTGCCAGAAAAACCTTAACTGGTAAAAGATCCAGGAGGATTATCTTGTAAAAGATAACTTTCTCTGAAGAACTTTTGAGTGGGGGTCTGGAAGGTGGTAAGGTTATAAATTAGAATTTTATTTTAAGAAAGAGCTTCAACTTTACATAGGCACAATTAAATTGAAGGTGGAATGGCTCCTGAAGGTAGGATGCTAATGCAGTGACACTTCTCTGGGACTGTGTTTCTTTTCCCTATAGTTTCCACATAATTTGTCTTTACCTAAAACTTCATTCTCTCACCCAAATATGTTTCTTCTTCATGGCTTTCTTATTTCTATCAATGATGTCATATTTGAGATCCATCATTTTTATCACTTTTTATGAATCATATTTATTGCAGGTACCACTCTTTAATACCTTCTAATTGCCCTGTCTCAAGCACCCTAAACTCACATTTAAAAAATTCTGTTCGAATGGATATCCCTTCCTCCAAGTCCTCTTTTCTTCAGTCAAATCTTCATTCCATGGGAAAAAAATAAGAGTTTTTAAAGGTTTTCTCCACTGCCGTTTCTCGCCCTCCAAAATCTCACCATAACCTACCTTGGCTGTGTCTTTACATCTCCTTCCTTACATAAACCTTATACTTCTTCCAAGCAGTTTTGCTCACTGACCCACCATATTCCAATTTTTGCTCTCACACTTTTGCTCGTTTTCTAATATCTTTTGGTATTACTTCAACTGATGAGATCAGTATTTTCAATGATTTCACTAGACAGTGTATAGAAACATGCGGGTTTGTATACAAATTATTGAAAATGCCCTGCATGCTAGCTCTAATTCTTTTTTCTATGGCTGATGAAAAAAATACTTACTTCAAAAAAGTGTAGGATAATCTTGCATCTGCTCTTTAAACAGTCACTAATGTCAGTATTTTAACTATTACAATGTTAAAACGAAAGTGGCTCAGTATTTGTTAGGTGAATAGTATATGAACATCGAAAGAAAAGCATTTTCCCTTGAGTTTACTTTTGATAATCTATTCTGATACATATTCCTTTGATACACAAGAAAGGGATTTGTAAAGAAATAGACATGTTAGGATATATGCCTTGCTTTAAACATCAGATAATGAAGATATATTGCAATTTAGATTTGGTATAAAAGGCAAAACTAAATTTTCTTCCTTCAATTGATGCTCCTTTACTTGCCCTCTACTTCTACTATATTCTAAATAATACAGACCACTGGACTATATTTGAAGCAATGGTAGAGGGAAATTAAAAAAAAAAAAAACAAGGAACAAAACATTGGTATACACATTAAAACACTGAACTGTCACAGGTTATAATGAAAGAGGTTTATTCTCCTTTTGTCAAGCAATTTCTACAGACAGAACATCCACATGGTGTGAGCTACCAAACAAGGATGTATGAGACAGACTTACATTAAATCATTAAGTCACAGACATTTTATATGAGTCATGTTCACAAGGGAAAAACTGCTAAAAGGAAAGCAGATTCAATAACTGGAAACATAAGCTGATTTTTGTTGTTTGTTAACTCTATCTCCCACAATGTTTCCTCAAGCTAAGAAGAAATCTACTGTGTCACACAGCCCAGGATGCTATATACAAATAACATATTATACACTATAAAATTTCAGTTTTCTAAGCAGTTTTACATAATTTAAACTGGAATAAAATTTGTATTTAAAAAAGACTTTATTGGATTGCCTTCAGTAATTGGAGGTCATTTCAACAGCCATTCATCTTATTTTTAGCAACACAAAACAAAATTTTTTTCAAAAATTCTCAAAATGTGAAATTTATTACTTTAAGCCTGGATATTTATCTGCTTAGTTCAATAAACCAACACTCTAGTTTTAATCTATTTCTACTGGTGTTTCCTTTTCTTTTTGCTTTAGAAAAAAAACACAAAGCAGCAATAAATTGTACTTTTATTCTATGTCTGAAATAAGGATTTGTCAGATAACAGGTTATAGCAAACAGTGAGACGCTCATTTAAGGATTATATAGAACTTGAGCAGAAGTTTTAGGAAAATTGTTAAGGAATGAAGTTCTTTGTTGGGTCATATTTAAATAGCAAAGGCAATGAATGGAAAGTACATCTTTATTCACTAAAGGCTACCCCTTTATTCCAAACTTTCACTATTAATTCTCTTAAATTATGAAGTCTTTGTCAGTTCTTTTGCCAGATTGTTCTCCCTGGTGTCAATTTCCTTACAGTGGCTTATTCTAAGCAGACACAAGTGATGCTTCTTTTTAGTCCTGAAATGTCCTGTTGATGCAAGCCTGGGGTATATGAAAGTAAAAGAATCTATTCTGTTAATAATAAACATTTTTAAGCAGTTGACATCCCAGAAAACCTGCATTAAAAATGTAATGCACTCTAGTGATTGAAAGCAAACTGAGCAAACATTTTTACCATGATTATTTTTCCTACCATCCTCCCCATTTCCTATTGCATGCTGCAGATTATACAGTCAAATAGAGTTTGTCACCTGTATACAACCTAAGGCCAATTTATGCCTTCAAATGGCATTTCTTTGAGGGTTAAACAAATAACTGAAGGCAGAATTTGGTACAAATGATGTCAAATATTCTCTTTTAATGACAAGCAATTTATAGTTATGACGGTGTTCGGTATGCAGCTTCTAGCCTTCTATTTACTCATGTGACATTCCCTTCAAGGCACAAAAGATTATAAACAGTGGATAGGACAGAATATTTAGAGTTAAGAATTTTAAGGTTCCACAACACCTTTTATTCGCTTTAAGCATACCAAAAAGGATGGAGAAAAAAAATGAACAAACTACCCTCGAAATGAAATGGTGCTTAAGTCATCTGAAATTCCCTGCAGTTTAGCTATTTTTTAAATTATTTAAAATCCTATTTTAGTGGCTTAAAACATAACTAATGATTTGATTGTTGTGATCAATGCAATTTCCCATTAAATATTGTGTTTAATAATTTCTATTCAATCGATATTACTACTTGTGCATGTCTGTGCCAAAAAAAAAAATCATTCTAACTTATTTGGGCCAACCAAATAACTTATGTCCAGCTAGGTTATAAATTTGAAAAGTTAAGCTGTAAATTCAAACAATAGGTTAAGTGCAATGATCTGTAAAACGCTTCGTTCAATAATTATCTAATAGGGCTCCTAAGCATCTCCAACCCAGATGACTGTGTTTCCTTTCTCGACTTCAGTGATCTCACAATTTAACTTATTGAGTCGTCCGTCCAGTATAAACAGAGAGTTCTTGGAAGGTGTCATCAGGTATTGACCAAACAAGCCGCTGTCCTGGATTTGCCTATTCTTCCTGTTCCAAGGCCATTCTTCTGCCTTGAGGGGTTCCTTAAGGCTCTTGATCATCTTCACATTTCCAGAGGAGAGCTCCACAAAGAGCACATCAGTTTGCGCGCTTGAACTACCGTAGATATTGTATTGGTGGGCTTCCGTGAAGGATGGTTGGAAGGCCACATCCGATATGTGCAGATTCGTGTGAATGTCAAAAGCGTCCTGAATCTCTCCTCTGATGGAGATGTACTGCACCCTCACGAGCCCTTTCACATCGTTAATGCTGACAAGATAGTGTCCATCAGGGGAGACATAGGGAGTGCCCGTTATGTCCCTGTTGGGCCCGATGACCGAGTCGGTGACACCGTCCACGATGAGCTGTGGTGGGATGACTCCAGCGCTGTCAGCTCTGCAGCCGACGAGGTAGAATCCTCCCAGGTGTGTGTATGCCAGCGACTGAGGGATGCACTTATAGTCCCGCAAGTTAATTGTCTTGATGTATGACATGGTCTCAAGATCGATTTTTTGTAGTGCGGCTTCATCTTTATGAAGAATAAATCCAAACCTGAAGAGATGAAAACCAATGTTAGACAGGAAACTAGAGAAGTATTGTGAGAAAATGCATTGTGGAAAGGGGGGAAGGGTGGGAAGACGAAGGAGCAACTTCCAGGCTATGCCACACTGTGTGTCACAATCAGGTTAGAATGAAACTTTAAATGGTGCTGTCCTCTTCTTCTCTCTAGGTGATTCTTTCATCACTCCCAAACAATTATAATTCATGGTATAAAGAGCAGAATAATTAAAAATAATTTATCTAGTTAATGGTGAATGACACATTTTGCTCTTAAGATGGAAAAAGAAAAAGTAAATTCTATTTTGTAGGTTTCTAAACCATGTGATATAGAAGAAACTTAGTTACCTGCTTCTAAATCTAGCAAGGATAAAAGGTTTGAATATCTATTTCACTTGCTTCATTTACTTTTTTTTTTTGCTTCATTTACTTTTAATATTATCTTTAGACCATCAGACTAATGACTCATTGATATTTACATAACTAGTCAAACCTTTCTCATTTTAATTTGCATCAGACTACCTTAGTTATTGCAGACTTTTTATTGACATAGAACTATTAGGCTATTACATTTTAGAATCACCTTGATATCTATCTACCTTTATGATTTTAGCTTTTATAGTATTGTTATTTTTATAGACATGTGACATTTTTCAAGCTAGCCATGCTTATTATGTTATCATTTTTAATGCTATACCTGCACTGGTTTCATTATCTTATATTGAACAATGAAGGACTTCCAGAATTTATAGCATTCTTCTATTAAAGCCAAGTTAAAAATAAACATTTGGGTTTTTAAATTTATTTCATTGGGTTCTTTAACTACTTCAGGAGTTTTCAAAGCATTTGTCCTAAATATTGACTGCAAGTTAACAAAAGTCCCTTGTTGCAGGCATAAATATTATTTTATTTATAATGTATAACTATATTTTGAAATCTTGGCCTGTAGTACCAATGATTTCATAGCAAAAATTAGTAAATCAAATAAGAGAAAATGAGAGAGGCTCTAATGAACAAAATTATCTCCAAATTAGTTATTGGTCAATAAAAAATTGTGAAGAACTTTTGTTATGGTTTATGTTGGCAATATTGATTAAAGCACCTTCTAATAAATTCCAACAGCTCCATAAATATAAGGACCAGAGATATATTACTCCATCGACTGTGCTCATAAACGAAAAATAAAATGACCTTATTCTGAATATTAAGACAAAGCAAAGCAAAGCAAATAAACAAAAAGCCCCTAAAGAGAGCCAAATGTGTTATTCATTTGTGTGGTTCATTTTTTGCATGCTAATTATCACAGAATGATTTACATAAAAAATTACCTTTTCTACACATATGGCAGAAATGTGGTACATTCAGGGTAATATTTTCTTAAAAATTCAAGTACAAACACGTCAAGCTCAAATATAAACTCATACACTTAATATCATAGAAAAAAGAAATATTCTAAAAAATTAGTCTTGAATTCTAATTGTGGGAGGCAGGGGAGTGCATAAGCACAGATATTTTACTAAAATAGATGCAAATGATTTAAGACAAGATTGGCATTCCTGGGTGATATATAGTATATATAGTTTAAAAATTGTAACTGCTTTCATTTCACTGTATTACATCTATCTAGAAACAATATCATAATTTTAACTATATTTGTATATTTGTGTAAATATTATGGATGTCACTGGAAAGAGTATAACTTCTTTCATAAAAAAATAACTGAAATTTCAGCTACTCATTTAAAGATCTTTTACTAAATTTATTGATCATCTACTAATAATATAAGGCACTGGAATATATTGGAAAACAATACAGCCCTTCCTGCCTTCAATGAGTTAAAAATTATGAGTGATCAAAATTTTAAAACTGTTAGTGATTAAAATATAATTATCATGCTTGTGGGGCTGTATGTTAACATTTCTATTCTGCTGTATTTTTACCTATTGATTTCTTTTTCCATAGATACCTTTGAAGTGGTACAACATAATTTTGTAAGTAACACTTTCAGAGTATCTTAAATTAGCATCCACCATTTCTGGCTTATTTCCTGTGTCTTCATCTTTTCTTAAGTCTTTAACACCTGTGTTTGTGTCCTTTTGGTAATTACAGCTCATGTCATAATTATTCAGGATAAAATTTTAGTTCTGATTATGATGATTGGAAGAAATGTTCATAGTGTTAACAATCACTTTTAAATATTCCCTTTAAAATATAATGCTTGATTAGGGCAGTCTGACAGTGGCTCAGAGGCAGAGTTCTTGCCTGCCAAACCTGAGCCTCAGGTTCGATTCCTGGTGTGCCTGCTCAGGCCAAAAAAAAAAAAAAGAAAAAATACATATATATGCTTGATTCAGAAACATGCTGCAGGTTTTAAATACAATTTGAACACTAAAGAATAAAAATAATAATAATACAAACTAAACTGTCAACTGAGTACATTGTTTTTATGTGTCAGCATCAAAAGTATCATAAAAATTGTAAGTATCACCATCAGGCTTGTCTTAATAATTAACTACAACTAATGCAAAGGAATACTTTTCTGTTGATGGAAATCACTAAGTATACAGTAGGTGTGTAGCTGTAAATACCTATGACGTTTTCTGATATTATTCATATAATCATGATGACAGGTATTGTCTTTTTTCCTGTTATACAGTACACATGTGCTGAGAAGTAAATGTGACAATAGACACATGTCATGAAAGCAATAGCCAATCATTTTTTGGCATTTCAGCTCTTCTCTTAATCTTGCATCTTTGGTTAATATATACTTTTGAATGTTAATAAAGAAGGATGAGAAAAAGCTCTCTCTAGTAACTAGTCCTGAACTATTTAAATCTGATATTAAAGAATGCATTCCGGCTTTCTTCAATATAATCCAGAGCCTTTCAGAGGTAATAAAAAAAAATAAAAAAAGGTCTGGTTACAACTGCAGAAGCTCCGTGTGAGGTGTTAAAATTCCTAAAATTACATCTCTCTTGGCACCCACTCTGTCTGCTCCTTGAAGACTAAAGATCTAGTTACATAAGCAGATGCATGAGAATGCCTTCAATTTTTCACCACTGATTTATTGGGTAGAAAGTAGTGTTTCTAATTCAAAATTTCCCCCTAGACAGATTGATATTCAGAAGTCTCCCACTGTTCATTAGTCTCTGATTAATATTTACAAGGCTCTCAACTTTCACGCCTGCTTAGTATAATAAAATCCTGCCGCATACTAAGCCTAACATAGTTTGTCTAATATTTGTCAGTGGGTGCATAGTCTGGGAATTGAACCCCAGTCTCCCTCATGGAAGGTGAGCATTCTACCACTGAACCACCAGTGCACCCCTGTATGGGGTCTCGAAGACTATGAGAAATGAGAGCATTAACACTTACTCTTGAGATAAATTGCTTCAATAAGAAATCAATGCAACTACAAAAGTGGGACCTCTAAGCACGGTACTGAGTGAGCTTCTTAGATTAGGTGAAAAGGGTCAGAGTATTTTTTTCTTTTCCAAACTGCTTTTTAAAAATATTTTTTATAATAATATAAACCTATTATAAAGTTTACCAAAAGGTTTAAGGTTCATGGTTGTTTTTATGATTGGAGGTGAGTTCCTGAAATAATTAATATACAGAGAATGTGTTGTTTTGGGTGAAGTAAGAACTTTTAATCTAGCCTAATTTAGTTTCATGATTCAGTTTTCAATATAGTAGAGATGTGACCCTACAGAGGGCTTTTAACTTCTACGGGTTTCAGTTTCCTCATCAGCAGAAAGAGGGTAAAAGTACCACCTTGCTATGAAGCTGAGAGTTAATATGTGTATATTAATAGCTGTACAGTAGACTCTCACTAAATAGAAATTATTGCTTTATACCTTAAGTAGTCTCATTTTCCCTCTATGAATTACATAAAATATTCCCTGCAGGATAACAGGTTATTATGATAATCCATGGCTGGAGAAAAGCAAAATCAAATAGTTATCAATTCTTCTTTATGGTTAGCATCCCAATAGCACACTTCACAATAGAAATTCAAGCTTTTATTCTCACTTTCACATGTACTAATATATGTTCTCCTACTCCACACCTGATCCGATCACTGAAACTGTTGCGTGTTAAGAATGAAGACAGGTGAGCTCATTCCCACTTTTTTAAAAGATGGTGTGTCAGTACCTGCCGAGGGCTTGGCCCAGGTGTCCGCACTGCACAGGGTATATCTGCTGTCTACAGCAAAGAAAAAATTCAAAATACTTACTTGGCTTTCTCGGAATTTTTGCTAAAATCATGGAAAAATTTTCACTGACTTTGGGACCCTGATATCTAAGGGCTTGGAGAATTGCTGTCAGAGGTTATCTCATGGCAGTTGAAGAACCTTGAAGAAGAAGGAGGCTCTTCGGCAGAGACAAGAAAGGAACAGATATTTAGAAAGAGGGATGGTTGAGACACCATGAAGCCTGATAAGGAGTAACTGCCTGAAGATCTCCATGTTCCACAAAGCCAGGCTTTATCTCTTGCAATTAAGCATTGAATGGTTTCCATAGGTATCTTACTCATGCAGTCCCCAAATGGGACTGGTCACAGAATCATACAAAGCCGTCACCCCACAACATCTGCTATGCTGTTCCTCTCCTGTGAGGCTTCCAAAATTTATCTGCTAAGATACCACTGTCAGATTCTCATAATTGCAATTAATGCCCCATTTAAATTTGCAATGATCAATTCGAAGAACAGCGCTCTTACATGGACACTGAAACCCCAGTAGTTGGAGTAAATGAACTCCACTGCATTTGGAGAATAATCACTCTTTGTCTATTGGTTCTTAAATTAGCACTGCCTGTCTCAGAGTCCTCATAACTTCTCACCTGAATAGTTCTTCTTGCTGACATTTAATATTTAAGCACCAAGGTTTAATCCCCATTTTAGTAGCTGGGCATAGGGCAGTTACTTCCTTTCCATATCCTTCTTCAAGCTACCATCTGCACCTCCCCAAGTTTCAAAACAAGTCTTCTTTTCATACATATCAATGGATGCAAATGGAAAGTACTGAATAGAAATATCTGTTCCCTCTTGTCTCTACCAAATGGATGCAAATGAAAAGTAGCAACATCAGCACTAGATTTGCGGGATACTAAATCCTGATATCAAAGCACATCTAAAACACAAGGCTTTCCCAAAGATTTTCTGATTGTTAATTTTTTTTTTTGCATGGGCAGGCATCAGAAATCGAACCCGGGTCTCCAACATGGCAGGTGAGAACTCTGCCACTGAGCCACCACTGCCTGTCCTGTTCTAATTTTTTAATCAATATTCCTTGAAATAAAATTCCAGACCAAAGCTATTTCAAAAGTCCTAAGAATTGTAATGGGATTTCACTTGTGAAAAACATACATCTAAAGCATATGGTCAAGAAGTTAGTATTTCATAAATAATAATGGACAGGATTATTATTACATTGTATTTCTAATAGGGTTTTAAGTGCCTTGTTTTCCAACTGGAAGATAAGAAGATACTAAAATCATCATTGCCCTCTCTTCATCATAAATACATAAATCTCCATGAAGATTTGCTGTTTCAATGATATCTGCCATTGCATTACAGCTAACACAGAGTTTTCATGGATGTAAGCCATACGTCTGACATGAACCATCATTCACTGGCTTATGAATTCCTTTATACTTAGTTGTTTTCTATTATCCCAGACTGACCCTTGTAAGAAAAGATTGAACGCTGTTTCTACTCAAGTACAAAGGCTCCGATTTCTTTCTGAACTTCACATAAATGGCACAGTAAAACATACCTGTTCACAAATAGTGCTCACATTCATATTTGAGTGAGGAGAAGCACAGAGAAAAAGAATTGCCATGCTTAGTAAACATTTATAACTAGAGCAAGGTCAGTTTCTGAGCAGTTTAGTGCTTAGATGTGTTTGAGAAATGATAGTACTTAGAAGTTTTCTGTTTTCAAAACATAGTTTTTAAAAAAGCAAAAAATAAACCACAAGATGCCTTCCTACCTTGACTTTTTAAGTACATCATAGAAATGCTACATTAAAGATTTTAGCTACATTAGTTCTTTTCCTATATCCATTTTGAGAAGAATTCCTTTTTCTTAAAATAATAGTAGAAACTGTTTCTGAATGTTAACCAATTTTGTTTTCTTCCTTCTTTGGTATATTGTTCTGAAAGGTAGGGAGCCTGCTTTTGCTAAGGAAAACAGAAATAGATGCATAGTTGAACCGTAATATATTAAGGATGACTAATTGCTTCATAGAATCAATACAGTAATCTACAGTCTTCCACTTCTTGTGAGTGACTGGGATTTATTAATTAAGAATTCTTTGCACACTATATATTCTATGACTGATTCTTAAACATTAAATCCCTCCATCTCTTTTTGAAGAGCTCAAGTGATTAGGACGCAAAGCTGACAACTATACCTTAAAATGGCATTTTAAAATATCGGTTGTTCTTTCTAAGTTGGTTTTGGGAAATGTATGTGAAAATCTGAAAAGAATATGATCCCTGATCTCACCTATTCTTCTCCGTATATTTTGTGTGGAAGCTGATATATGGGTTAGAGTTGATGAAGAGGAAATGGAGTGTGCTGGTTTAAAAGGATGTATGTCCCCTAGAAAATCCATGTTTTAACCAAAATCCCATTTCATAAAGGTAGAATAATCCCTGTTCAATACTGTATGTTTGAAACTGTGATTGGATCATCTCCCTGGATGTGATTTAGTCAAGAGTGTTGTTAAACTGGATTAGGTGACGACATGTCCACCCATTTGGGTGGGTCTTGATTGGTTTACTGGAGTCCTATAAAAAAGGAAACATTTTGGAGAAAGAGATTCAGAGAGAGCAGAGAGCCCACAAGCCAGTGACCTTTGGAGATGAGGAAGGAAAATGCCTCCCGGGGAGCTTCATGAAACCAGAAGGCAGGAGAGAAAGCTAGCAGATGATGCCATGCTCGCCATGTGCCCTTCCACCTGAGGGAGAAACCGTGACTGTGTTCACCATGTGCCTTTCCACTTGAGAGAGAAACCCTGAACTTCATCAGCCTTCTTGAACCAAGGTGTCTTTCCCTGGATACCTTAGATTGAACATTTCTATAGACTTGTTTTAATTGGGACATTTTCATGGCCTTAGAACTGTAAACTAGCAACTCATTAAATTCCCCTTTCTAAAAGCCATTCCATTTCTGGTATATTGCATTCCAGCAGCTAACAAACTAGTACATGGAGTAAGCATTTAGAAGAGCGAGAAACAATTTGTGAGCACAAGTGTGGGAGTAGGAGACAAAAGCAAGAATTAAAATCTATTAATCAGAAAGTATTATGGAAATACTCATTTTCTACCTGCAGGACAGAAATACTGGTAATGGTGGGGGACCTAGGAGTGGATCAGGTTCTACCTGAGTTGGGTTCTAGATAATATATGCACAAATCCAATAATTATTCACAACCTAGTATGTGCAATAGACCACATAAAATGCTATAAAAGAAATGAAGAGAAAATAAACGGCCCCTATCTCCAGGTAACTGCAGTCATGAAGTGGGGTGTTCATGATAGTGTGCCCTGACAGACAAAGAGTGTTGAGGGAAACTCCTCAATGATGGTGGAAGAGATGGTTGTGGCTACATCCTTACTTCTACTAGAGAAGCTTCTGATTAACATTCTCACGATGCTAAGTTTTCATATGAAGAGAGAATTTATACCAAAGGACACATTCTAATCAGGATAAATCAACGAGGGTGCAATAAAGAGATTATTTCCAGTGGGGTATGACTTGACATAAGGGGTAGCACAGTGGAGAGAGTAACAGTAAAGCCACTCCCACTGTTAGGTCCTCCAGGGAAACTGTCAGGGGGACAGCTGTGCCTTACGAGGGGGTGTGTGCTCTGATCTAAAGGAAGAATAGAGGTGGCCTCCTACAAGCCAGCAGAGGGATTAGAGGGTTTGGGATACAGACTTTGATCTCATTTTCCTTCAATCTCTACTTGGTCTTCCCATTGACCAAAACCAAACAGATGCCATAATAGCCAGTTTTCTGGGTCAGGGAGTAAGATGGAGACAAGTGGAAAATATACCCAAAGAAAATGTTTCTCATATGGAAAGGAGCAGGTACAGTTTTCCTGGGCTAAAGAGTTTGACAATGAAGAAAAAAAGGATAATTTCGCAAATTTAGAGAAGGAAAATTTTTGAGTTTGTGCCTGACATGAATACTTCTTTAAATTGTATTTTCTTACCTCTGGTAAAACTTTTAGATTACTCAAATTTTAATCACTGGTAAAATACACACATTTTAAATTACCATGTAGTGGTATGAGTTATTATAATTTTCTCGGTACCTTTAATATTTTCTTCAGAATAGACTAAAGCTGCATGAGTAAATATTGTTAGCAGGTTAAGAGTTTGTAATATGTGTTTAGATATTTATTCATTAAAAATATTTCAGATTGTGTGTTTTTGTGTTCTTGGGTATATAAGGGTGAGGGCAAAGAGAAAGCAAGGTTCTGTTTTGCTTTTGGGTTCTTCTATATTTATTTCTAAATTTATTCTATATTTCTAAATTATAAGTACTTTAGCCTTTGTGCTCCCATGCTTTACTTGGACTTTTAAATTAAAAGTTAGATTTATTTAAGCATTCTTTGATATATGGAGAAATAACTTGTTTGTAGATATTAAATTTTAAGGCAGGGACAAGCGGAGAATCATGAGGAGATTTAAATGGATGACAGTATTTAAATGAATAACAATTTCCAGGTATTCTGAAAACTTCAAAGTGAACAAACTCTTCAGGTCAATGTTTATCAAATATATTTTAATAACGAAAAAAAAAATTACCAGTCAGTACAATTGTAAAAAATTAAGACCTTAACAGATTAGAATTTGCTAAGGAACAATAAAGCTCTCCATCTTTAAAGATGATATGATTGAATAGTGTTAAACACTAGACGGTCAACTGAAAACCTATTATTAAAGTAAAATAATTCAGAATTTTGGGGGGTACAAAATTAATATTTAGTAACTAATAGGTATTATCCACACTAATGAAAACCAATTAGAAAATATAATGGAAGGAAAGGACCTATTAACCGTGGCAATTAAAATGGTCAAATACCTATGAATAGATTTAAGAAGAAACAATGTTTTCAATGTCACAGCGAAAATGAAAAAGAAGAAGAAAATTCAAGTAGAAAAACATACCATACTCTTTTTTTAAAATGTTAAAACTCACTTACTAAAAAATAAGGTAATAATACCAGTAGTGTTTTATTGAAAAGCTGACTTTAAAATTTACGGAAATGAAACATATAAAGGTATCCAATATATTCTGGAAAAAATTGTGGGAGATTCCTCCTCCATATATTTATATAATATAAAAGCTCAATAATTAAAAGAGTGCATAACTTATAAATGGATAGAGAGAAGACCAATGAAATAAACAGAATATCCACATGAAGACCATACTGCATATGAGCTATAAGTGATATTTCCAACCCATGGGAAACAAAGACCTATTTAATAAAAAGTAGAAAGAAGTCAATAGCCACCCGAAGAAACAAAGACCGTTGGATCAATATCTAATGCAAGAGATTGTTACAATAATGGTCCCCAATAAACCCTACTCCCAGTATCCATGCTTTTGAATAGTTTCCTGTGACATTGACCCTGAATTTGTTCATTCGATTTGTTTTGGCCAATGGGACATGAGCAAACTTGCTGTAAACAGAGGCCTGATTATTTGTGCCTTGTGGTCACCATTTGAGGAAGCTTCCTTTTTTATTGCTGACAAAGCCACCTTGAGGTAGAGACCCACCCATGCCAGGCATCCCTGATGAGCCCAGCCAAAAGCTATCACTCTGGCTGAACACAAGCCCAAATATGAGCCCAAGTGAAACCAGCAGAATAAATTTCTAGAAACTCACAAAACTGTGAGAAATAAAAATCATTATTGTTTCATGGCACAAACTTTTGGCATGGTTTTATGCAGCAATAGATCATTTACGAAACTTAAAATTTATTGAAGATGTCAATGTAGAAAATTGAAACATAAAGTACCAAATAAAAAATATAAATACTCTTTTCTAAACTTGGAGTAGGAAAAGGCTTTCTAGACAAGACTCAAAATCTAAAAGTCATAAAAGATTGACACTTTGAAGACATTTTAAAAATCCCTGCATGATAAAAATAAGATGTTAAAGTACAGTTGAAATATCAATTACAAACTGCTTAAAATAACTTACAAGTGGAAAGGACTTATCTGATTATACAGAGTTCTGCCAAATTGATTTAAAATGAGACCAATTTCCCATCAGAAAAATAGGCAAAAGAAAGAAACACATTTTCTAAAAGATATAATATTAAAAATATACAGAAAGTTCTCAATCTTACATAGAACTGAAAAAGGCAACATAAAATTGTATTGAGTTACTTTTTTTAAATTGTGTATGACATTGGCAAACACCAGATGACTTTGGCAGACTATTTTCTAAAAGACTGATACCTGTAAACATAGTACTGCTATTGCTACTGCTAGTACTGATAACTGAGAACATTCACGATAACAACAAAAATACACAATGTTTCTAAGAATTAATTTAGTAAGAATACAGAAGACCTCTATGAAAAATTGAAATTATACTAAAGTGCAAAGAATATGCCCGGAATAAATGGGCAAATATCCCATGCTTTTAGTTGAGATGAGTTAACATGATATTGATATAAATTTTATGCAACTAATCTATTAATATAATCTCATCCAATATTTTAGTTTTTTTGGAAAAATTAAAATTAATTTAATGAAAAATTATAAATCAACAGAAAAAACCCACTCAAAAAGAAAGAAAATAGTAAGAAAAAACTGCCGCCTAGAAATGAACACATATTACATGATCAAATTGATAGAAACAGTATATATTACTCTAAAATCAGACAAATAGACTTACAAAATCAAATGAAAGGCTACAACCAAGAATATATGTACGTTTGTTATAAAATAAAGTATGTACTGTAAGTAAAGGTAAGTACAGATTTATTATATTTTTAAGCAGGTGGTCTTGGGAAAACAGTTTTCCTTTATAGAAAATAATAATATTGATCTCTAACACCAATTTCAGAGTGGACTTTAAATCTGTAATGTCGGTACAAGGATACCTTTTTAACATAGAAGGGGAGAAAATAACATTTTTTTTTTGAATGAAGCAAAACTAAATAAGCTAAAAAACCCAGAACAATTTTTGTTCAATCAGACCATGGCCAAAGTTAACAGAGAGACAGCAGTTGAGTAAATGTCTTGGAATGTCTAAAACAACAAGGCAATATTATTTAGAATATGCAAATAAATCGTACTAATTAACAGAACAACAAGGAAAGAAGACAGGAAGCCCACTAAAAAAATTGGCAAATGACTGGGAATTTACAGAAGAAGAAATACATACAGCTAATCATATTTAAAAATGCTCAAATTGAGAAGTGCAAATTAGTATAATAATTTATATCTTTTAGATCAGTAGTCATCAGAAAGCTGGATAATACCAAGTATTTGGGGGAGCTGGGTTTTAAGGTAGCTCAAGAACTAGTGATGGTAGTGAAGCAAACTGAAATTACTCAAATTAAGTATAAATGTGTGCATGTATTAAGACTCACCAATTCTATTTCTGGAAAAAGAAGACAATTGAATATCTATATTGAGGTAGTGATTAAGTAAAATATAGTAAACCACATCATAGATTCCTATGAATAATTATAAAGCAGCAACTCATTATACATGGAACAAGATGAATATGTCTTATAGTTTGTTTGGAGAAGGAAAGTAATGTACAGTATGAGACAGATAACATATTACCATTTATCTCAACAAAAAATGCAAGCAAAGCAACAATATCCATTTTACAAGAACAATATAACGCAAAGGACATATTAAGCACATTACATAAGGGAATTGAAGTGGATAATGGGGATAAAAGGGAATAAATTAATTCAAAAAGAGTGGGATCAAGCACATAATAATTATGGTATGCTGTGAAATGGGGAGTATGACGAA